>QLPN01004751.1:0-15546 GCA_003314395.1 Albatrellus ellisii | reverse complement strand
ACGTTCATCAAACCAACGTTCAAACCTTGGTTACCAGGAGTAACATATTAGACCTTCCCTAAGACTGTCCATTAGGCCGCTCTTAGCAGCAAGAGAAGCCGCACGTGATAGTGAGATAGATAGACACTGCAGGACTGTATGTGAGAATAAGGTGATTGAGTAGGAGTGAGGATACTCACTCAGACGAAGGGAAAAATGTCTGAGGAGTTGTATCATAAAGAGTACTTCTTATATAGTATTCATATGATAAGGTTAATGCGGAGTGAAGAAAGTAAGGATGCAGGGACTACTGTATGTTGAGGGACGCGTGACCCTGATGTCAAGGGATGTGTGACCCTGATGTCAAGGGACGTGCAACCCTTGTTGTAATAAGTGGAGCAGCCGGAGAAAAATGCGTAAGTGTATGTACGTGTATGGTATGAATAAGAAAAGCTGAATGAAAAACATACAGTAAAAACGTACATAGATATTCAACAGAAAGATATAGAGAAAAAGATAAGTCTAATATAGTACTTGGAGCTAAGCTCACACTTAAGTATGTAAATACTTAAGTACTATATAAGAGAAAAGAAAGTCCTTACTAAGTAAAGTGGAGCTAAGCTCACACTTGTAGTAATGATACTACACTTTACTAGTAAGTAAGATAAAAGAAAAAGAAAAAAGAAAAACTGAAACGCATTATGAGGTGCCAAAGCAAGTGCCTCGTAACAGCCTGAGGCTGGGCTGCAGTATCTGTAGCTTTGGCGGAATCACTAGTATTTTCCATTGGCATATCCATGATAGAGGAGGGCTTGTGTCAGAGATCAGGTGCAGCACGGTCCATGTGAGCTTATGTGATCTCACAGCATCTAGGCATATAATAATTGGTTACTTTGTTTTGTACACCTTTGTGTGATTGCCCTACCTTTTACCCCCCCACCCCCCTAGGACAAACATGCCATTTTGCAAGTGTTTGACCATTAATTTCAATATTGTGTGATGTACATAGCACCACAGCAAAGAATTCTGCAAGGGCCAACATTTATTGAGCCATAATTCCGGGTCTCGGCATCTCGGCAAAACACTCTAGAGTACCGATTTCAAGCTTACAGAATCTGAAGGGGGGGGTAGAGCACCCCCTCAGATTTAAAGTTTAGAGACCCTCTCCGGCTCTAAACTGGATTACAAAGCCTCAGCTACCATCAGCTTCTCAGCCGTTTATGTCTAGAGTCCATCAGATGCTTCTAGAACCTCATAAGAAGTCACTCAATACCCATTGTGGTAATGAAGGCCCATTTGCTCTTGCTGGCACATAAATGCTGCCATGTTGAACAACTCCTCTTCATGGAGATCATCATTAGCTAGAGACTGCAGCAAGAAATGGCTGTCATCATCATGGTGTATTATTTCAAACAAGGTAGTCTAACAATCTAGGATTCTATTGTTATTGATATAGAGTTGATATGTCTTATACAATTTAAAGGGGAATTCTACAATTTGAAAGTTCATGGGTGGGACTCGAAGATTTGGATCTAGAGTCCATCTAGCATGTCCAGATGCTCACGGGAAGTCACCCAGTATGTATAAGCATGTAATACACTACGATGAGCCAAATGAAGAAAAAAGACCCGTCTGGGTGTGACAAAGCATGTAGAGTCCCAGCATCAATAAGCCGCCAGTTGCAGAACTGGAAAACTCTGGCCATAGCTGACCCAGACCCTTCCAGTCGCTTTTCGGGCCCAAACGTTGCCCAGACCCTTCTGGGCCAGTTTTTTTCATGAGGCGACGTAATTACATTGTATGAACACTGAACAGCACAGATCCGTAAAGGATCTTCAGTACAGAGCGACAGGATATCGTGTGCAAATGGAGATACGGATGAGACGACCCACCTCCGCGCATTTGCATTGTAATACCTACCCCCTACTTACTTGTCGGTACAGTAGTGGGAATAGTCATCGGAAAGATATGGCTAGATGCTACCAAACCAAGACAAATCTCTTGAAGGGTACATTGTATTATCATGTCCCTTCAGATCTATTCCTCTCTCGAATCTGGCTCTTTTTTGCCGCTAATTCTGCCTCCCTTCGTACAGTCTCACCCTCACGCCTCCACTGCCTCGTCTCAAATGCGTCCCACTCTTCTCGTGCGTCCACCCACCTCTCTTGAACGTCCCGCACATTGCTCCGTGTCCCTACTAGCGGTCCTGCTGCCGTAGAAAACAGGGCATACGAGTTCGGGAGCTGCGAATTCGGCACGTTTGGGTCTTGGACAATCTCTTCAGGGACTTTAGAGTCGGCAGGGGGAATGAATACGTAGCCTGTTGCACGGTCGATGACTCTCGTCAAATTCAGCATGGAGTGCTTGTCCTTTGTGCAGAATAAACGCCTTGTTTAAGAAGAGAGGCGGTTAAGATGGTTACCTCTACAGCCAGCGTCTCGAAGCCAACAAGCCCGAAATCTTCGATGAGACCGCATATCGCCATGTTGAGTGCTGCATACCGTGGTGATGTAGTCGAGAGCGCATTCTCGAGATAGGAGAGATCTTGCACCTCCGTGTAAAAGTCAAGGTTGAAATCTGATAGGACACGGAGAAATGTCAGCCATTAACGACATATCCACATACTGGTACACGTACCGAGATCACCGTATTGAGTTATGAGGTCGACTTTGGACAGCACGTTGATATGTGGCAGCTCAAGGTGGAGCATGGTCCTCAACGACAGCAAAAGCACAGAAACGTACTTCGAGATGTCCGTCACATAGTGTGCGTCGCACAAATGCACGGCAGCTAGCTAGGGCAACTCTCCCTGAGTTTCCCTATTCACAACAGCAGGACGACGACGACGACGTACCCGAAACCCGCTTTTCGCCAACTTTTGCACGATCCTCTTCAGACTATTATGAATCGTGCTGAGCTCGACCTGTCCCGGAAGATCGAGGACGACATAAGCGTCCTTCCCGAGCTTGGACAGCTTCTCTTCCAGCCAGTCGTAATTGGCCTCCAGATATTCCATGCAGTACAGCATCCCGCCGTTGGGACCGAGACCGTGCTCGTTCATGACATCTTCGAGGGTAATGAGCGAGGATATGTCAACAGCGCAAGGGTACGGGATGTTGTCATTCGCAGGATCCAAGTTGACGATAGAGATTGGTCGGTTCAGAGCAGAGAAAAGCTGGTGTTTCCCGTAGCAATACGTAGACTTGCCGCTGCCTGGTGAGCCGACTACGATCTCGCCGAAAGGCATACTCAACCGAGAGATGATACTAGCGTCAGTATAATACTTCCAGTTGGGGCGCGCTCCGTCAATAACCAGACAAGTGAAAGAGTGAGTACAGTAGACTGTCAGTAGTTAGAGGTTGAAGGACGCAGACGTGGTCCGATGAGAGTCCTGATACAGTAGTGCAGACTTTAGACTCTGGGGACAGATATTATATTGCTACGGTCCCTTACAGTACTCCCCTGCCGAGTAGTATACGAATACGTATTAACGTTGCACTATACATAAGGGTCAAGAACATGATGCAGCGACCTGTTCTAGCGGATGCGCACGCGAACGTGCGACAGCGCGAAAGAGCACTTATGGCGCGAGTGCGCGATAGCACAATAGCGTTACACGGACCCGTTGCGGGACCCAGGGATGATATGGATGGACCCTTTCTTATAGAAAAAATTCCTTCACATAGTTTTCTTTCTCCTCAGTCTTCTACAAAGAGACTGAGGTCAGTACCTATTTACCACACCATTCGTCTTATATATTGCTCCCTGTAGAATACACTCTTTATTCTACAGTTGGCCTGCTCTTATCCAAGCACCTCCTTCCAATACATAAGGCTTTTTCTCAGGTGATACTTGGTGTCATTACTTTGTATGCCTACATCTATTGTTTCTGCTGCTCCAGCGCAGTGACCAGTATACTGTAATACGCTCACTTTTGTGCTACATCGTCATGCCCGTCAGCTCGAAAGCCTCAGGGCCAATAGGGTCCAAACTCATTTGTCTTCGGACCAAAGCAAAACCGCCCCATTCCATTTATGGCACGTCGGCCAGTACAAATCAGTCTCTGACAACGACTTCCTCCCAGGTCACGTCATCACCTTCCTTGACCAGGATGATGGCCTTCTTGGGGTCCATGTCCCAATGGTCAAACCTGTACAGCTTCGGCGCAAAGAGCGCAATGTCCCGCGCACGATCATCGTTGTCAACAGTACTGGACCCCGAAGGGTCCTTGAAGAAAGAGACGCCGTGGAATACCTCGATTTCCGGCAGCAATACAATCACGGAGCTCCACTGGCCCTGCATGACACACAGCCCAGCCACGCTGAGCACCATCAGAGTCAGCTTGTACTGTCGGACTCACTGGGTGAATTGGTTGCCGTGTGACACCTTTGTAGTTGCGCATGTAGTCCACGGATGGCACGCGCAGCCACGTCAGCTGCGGAAACATGCGTGCGACGTCGAGCATCATGCCGAGGTTCGCGAAGTACGTCAGCTCGAGCCTACGCAGGGTACTCCCGTCCACGTTGCGGAGCACGGACATAAAGCGTTCGTTCAGCGGCAGCTGGCGCAACGCCTCCAGCCTGCGGGGTGCCAGCGACGTGTCCGCAAGGATATCATATACAGGCTCGCTGCCCTCCTCCACGCAAAGCCGTCTGAGTTTCGGCAGACTCCCCGTCTTGAGGGACCACAGGCTGAGATAATACCACCCGAGGATTTCGATGGTAGGAGTGCGCTCAAGCAGACGCGTGAAGACACCACAGTCTAGCCCTGGGTCGCTGTAGATCTCGAGAAACAGGTCGCGCAGATGGGGAAAACAGCAATCACCGAACAGGTGCGACATGTCAAAGGACCAATCATATAGCACGACATGCAGTTTCTTTGCACGCAGACGCCACCATTAGTTACACACAGGGAAGGAAAGATCAAATGCTGCGTTACCTCAAGACCTGGAGACTGTCTGAGGACGTTTGCGAATTGCTTCACACTTTCTCCATGTCGAAGGAGTGGCGCATTCATGATCGTAAGTGACCTCAAACTCGACAGAGACCACATCTATATCAAATAGCTGTATGGCCAGGAACGATCAAAGAGTGTCAGGAAGCTCACTGGGTACTTCTCAATCCCGCGCGAAAAGTCCGGGAGGGATGCCGGTGGATTGATAGGATGCCTAAACTCCACGTCCTGCAGGGACCGGTGCATACTGGCCGCATGCCAGATCGCAGAGTCTGCGTACCTCTCCCTTTGGTCGACGAAGTGTAACGACGTCGACCACTGCAGCTTTCCCAGCTGCTGCATATTCTGCAGGGCCGCTGCGACCGCGAGCATATTGTCTGCGCTCGACTGCACGTGTGCGCAATCGACGAGGTTCCTGTCGTTCTCGGCGTGTAGGCTTGCCACAGGGAACCTTTCGGGTAGATACTGCGCGGCCTCGAAGTCGTCGAACACGACCACGGCGCGGATGCGGCGCGCAAGGTGTGGGCGTTGTGCAAGGTGCTTCCACACGACATGGCGGCGGTAGTGACAGCATACAATGCGGTACTCGGTGTGCAGGGGGATTATGACCTCCTTGAACGCCTTGCACGCCAATGCGAATGCAAGCAGGTCTTGGCGCGAATCCACCAAGGAAGCTATTGTGTCGAGGAGCTCTGGGGGTAGTAGTTTTCGGTGAGGGACGATAGCTCCCTGAGCCATTGTCTGTGAAAACACATGTAAGCCGCGGCATCAAGGAGCCCGATTGTTTGAAGGGGAAAGATTGGACTTACAACCACATCGCCGTCCATGGTGTATGGTTACTTCAAGCTGAAATTTTTTACGACGATGGCATGCGGCACAGCACTCGACCAGCCAGGAGATCGACTGCAGTTCGTGCCCGTCGACACGCTGGTTCTTAAATACGTTGACGACCTTAGCACAAACAACTGGACGCTGGTTGGCTGTCGCCATGCAGGTGACAATCGATGGGAACATTTGTCTGGAGAAGAAGTGCGTGTGGAAAGGTGTACACACGGAGAGTACATACTACGGGACGATATGCTAGGCGGGGCGTGGTGCTTTACTAACTATGTACGTAAGGCTATTGCGCATCCGGGTCGGTGCTAGTAGTCAGATACACTGACGAGGAAATAGCCGGACTGATAATTGCAGGCGAGATACAAATACTCTCAGCCTCTTCGCAGCTGGTCATGTCATCCCTTCAACGTGCTGCACTACATGCATCTGCTGGGGCATGCCGCTACGATCTTCAACAATCCTGGTCTTCTGTCCAGAGTAGTATGATCTTCATTCCGAGACAGTATGATGTCAGATCTCGTGCATAAAACAATTCCTTTTGTGCTGGACATTATTGCTTTGGCGCCGTAAAGCACTTTGATGGATCCTTCTAACTAGGTTCAGTGTTCGACTTGAAGTATCCGCAATGTATCTCCTTCACACATAGTGTACTTCGCTGGTACTACATGGTATGGCGATCTGGCCTTGAGTGTATGTATGACTTTCTGAATCGTCATCGAACTACGACAGTTGCCTTCTTCAGTTCAATTCCAAGCTGGCGTCATCTCAAAATTTTTGACTCATTTGTCTCCCGTTCAACCGCTTGGGTCCACTTCCATCTCTGTCTCGAAACAACTTCCGTTATGGTTATATATATTTCTGGTGTATTCAAAGCCATCACTACAACAAGGATGTCCTCCGGCTTGTTACGTTGTTTTCCAGTCGGTGTCGTTGCACTTAACATCTTTTATAATCTATAGTGGAGGGCTTAGTGCGTAGCGGAAGTGACTGGATTCATTGCTACCTATGGCGAAGGGTATTGGTCTACTCAGTAATCGATTAGGGCTCCCAACCAGCTTTTAGCATGAGGGACCTCGTCAATAATGGGAACGAGCGTAGCTAGAGACAACATCTGCCCAAGGGTCCATCGTCCCTCACCCTGGACAAGGTGCGCATTGTGCTTGACCTGCCGCAGTGGTGTCAGTCGAATGCTAATTGTTAGGTGGTAATAGGACTTGCCATCAATGCGAGCATTATGACGCCGTATATCGCGAGGCTGAAGGACAGACAGGTCAACAAGGAAGTACTAGGAAGAAAATGTCTTCTTACATAAGCCGGAGACAGTACGTGTACCAGATGAATTTTGGTTCCCTATCTACCGATTCATAAACAAAAATGCCGGAATCTGGATCACTGTCCCCCAATTCGGGGACTCTCTGGAATGAACGGTACATGTTGATCACGAAGTCCGTGCAAATGAAGACACATGGGATGCTCAATAAAACCATCCATAATATCCGGAGCCACAGATCGGTAGCGCGCACGCTTTTGAAGAAAACGATGTACTCGACGTCATTGTTACACTCTGGTTGAGGGCCGATCGTCGAGGCGTGCGTCAAGATGTAGAATGCCCAGGCAATATACGCTATCACGATGCAGAGATTGACAGAGTCAATGATGGCATCTAGTTTGGGTTGGTTGCTTTTAAGACGTCCTACAATTATCGAGCATTCAGTGGGAGTCTATACGCAATGCATAGAAATACTGCTTGCCTAGTACGGTGTAGAGGCCAATGCCGAGGAAAAACAGGGAGTGCAGGATGAAGATTGCATGGTACAGAGACAACCGCGTCTCGTACGTTTCTAGAATTGCTGTTGTCAGGAGACTGAAGCCAGTGATACCCGCATTTATCGCCATAAATCGGAGCCAAAGTATGTCCCATTCGCTAGCAGCAAAAAAAACCAAGCCTATAATATTCACGTAGAGACTGATTTGGGTCTGAGATGCGTGCAGGCACAGGAGTCAAGGTCTGATCGCATGAAGTACAGGATGGTAATAAAAAAACGTACGCCAATACCAGAGACATCGGGATTACCGGCAATCCCTTGACATTGAGATGACATACTTCCAGAGCAAAGTTGGTCAACAGAAACCTATTGATCCTCTTGACGAGGAAACGACACAACGCTCCATCACGATCAGTTTATATAGTAATCATGAGAGAGCGACTCAGCGATGACAATAGCCACAAAGCGATGTTCTGATATGGGGCCATGCACAAAAGGACGATTGATCCCGCTGAATAATCATGCACTGCTTCGGATAACCCTACCATGCCCTGGTAGACCCGGCCATTAACCCTACAGGGTGCCTTCCTTATTTGATAGTATCTCGCGGGCTCTAAGTTCGCAGGAACTATGCCTATCATCTACATTGCTGTGTAAAGAGCCTCGGGCAACCTCGTCATGCTCATATGCACGCCAGTGATACCTAGGACTTGGGCATGGGATATCAGTACTTTGCTCTCAATCAAAGATGTTTACAGTATGTTTACAGTTTACATTACAGGTGGCATGTATGCTTCTTCGTAACACAGAAATTGAGAAGTCTTTTTGCCATTTTTCCAAGGACCTTGAAATCATTTTGCCCCAAACACTAGATACAGGTGTGCTGCTGTTAGAGCGGTTCAGTTTTGTGCACTGTTGGCTGTTTCCTGCGGGAGGTCCCCTGCGAAGGGGTAGATCTATACACGGTATAAGGTCCCTGAAGGAGAGACTAGGGTTCTGTTTGCCCCTGGGTGATGTCCCTCCTCCGACTCCAACAACACAATGCTTTCAGTTTGTCATGATATCCCTATTTTTTCCCCCTTCAAATCGTTGATGTGTTCACAATTATTACTCATTGTTCTTTAATTCTTCTTGCCGTAACAAGATCATTGATCGATCGTCGTCACATCAGTATATCAAGTCAGGACAATGAATGGGGCAATCTACCGACTGATTGATGCTTCTACTTTGTTGTTCTCTCGTATATATATTCCAGCCCGCATACTAGAATGACATAGGCTCCTGCTAGAGTTTCTCTGGAAGAACGACCCACTATGTCCAAACAATGTCACGGCATCGAGGCTAATGCAGATTTCACCGGTGTTGGCGTACGTTTTTTGAATTATCCTGCACTTCATGTGATCAAGCCTTGGCTTATCATGGGCCTGCGCGCATCTCGCAGACCCGAATCGGTCTCTATTTGATATTCTTCCTGATGGTGTCTTTTCCGAACGACAACTTCATTGCCGCTACCAGAAGAGTCATTTCCTTCAGTCTCATCACAACAGCGATTGTACAAACATTCCAGAAGCAGTTGTCTCTATACCATGCTGCCCTTGTTCAGTACATTTTGAATTCCATCCCCTGTTATTTTGCATATGAAGGCAAGTGGTATTTCCATGCGTTGCCTGTAGGTTCCCGCTGAATGTTTGGTATCAGGCCTCCTCGGGTATCGGGATATTCCCATCTTGGCGGAGTATTTTCCTTGGGCATTTTATCTCTGGGTGCACTCCTCGACGTTCGGCTCTCAACCGGAATGCAACAATGAGGTCAAATACATTTTTTTCTTTGCCCACGTACGTGCTACCGCACTGTGGCTTTGGATAGTCTGGATTGTCATCATGGCAATGACCATTGTCGTTGCCGGGTGGTATTGGATGAAAGGAGAATACAGATCCCCCAGAAATTATTCGTTCGTGTTTAGTCTGCTCAGTTTGTAAGACATTTACTTCCTCGTAATTCCTCGCTAACCTGCTTGTCCTTCAGTTTCATATTCGTCGTCCCTCCACTCGAATTAATGGCATGTCTTGTTGCATCCTAATAATTATCATTTGACTGACACCATGGTTGCAGGTCAGGCGGAATGCGAAACTCGTCCAGTCCGAGAGGACCTTTTCATTTGGGGAGATTTCGGTTCTGATTCATATCATGGCCATTCTCTACAAGCATTTGTGGTCATTCCGGCTGGATCTTGACACTCCCCCGAGACAGGGAATGGAGGCTGTCTGTACTTCCGTAAGAGATGGAACGGAGGCTGTAATGCAATCCAGTTTAGCGCGAACGGTTTTCGGTTGGTTTGCATGGTGCAGTGAAATATGTATCTTTTAGGAAGCCGGTCCTGGTGGACGTTGTAATCATTGAAGGAATAGACTTCGGATGCTCCGGCGGTGGCTATGTCAGATATCAGCCAGTCTCTGTAGCGAACCTCAACAGAAGACAGTCTTTTTTTACGGTTCGATATTAGCTTGTAACCATGGCGGAACCAGGTTATCATTCATAGGCAAGCAATGGAGACGCTCGTGGAAGTACGCACCTTCCTTTACACAAATTCAGAGTGACAGTGACATGAAGCAGCTCACAAGTAGCTCTAGTGAGTTATGTCGGCCCCAAATTTTCAGGCCCATTGCGGACCGACTCTCTGAGGAAGGCAGGAAGTAGTCGCAGTTGGCGCCAGTGAGCCTCGCATGCCTCACCCTCACAACTGCTTGTATGAGTATGGAGATGGTGTAAAAGACACCCGTCCAATTACATATTCATACATGCCTCCGGAACAGCAGTTTATCGTCATCACTCACGACGTCTGAAGCACCATATTGGAAATTGGCGTCGCAATAACAAAGTCCCGAGAAACTGGAAGTCGCAGCAGAGCCTCAGACACAGGATCTAGCTCAGTATTTGGCCGTCTGCTCCTCCAGATACGCCCACAGTCTCTCTCCCACCGCCGGGTCTTCCGTAGTAGGGTTCGGATTCCCAACGCGTGCCCATGGAATGAAGAACTGTCGCGCATCGAGTCGAGTTCGTACATCATCAGCGCACGTCAGTCCAAGAAAAGGGGAATGAAACCCACCCTCCCATTCACGTCTTCGGCCTCGGGCGCTGTCCCGCACCACAGTTGTGTCAGCGCACCCATCGGTGCAGGGAAGCACATGAGGGTCTAGGAAGCGCATTGCAGGGGTTTAGCTAGTGCAGGGGAGTCACAAGGAGTTACGTACAAGGAGCAACAGCATGAAATAGCTGAGGTGGCGCTGAATTTCCGTCTTCAGGCTTCCTTCAGAAACACTAGGTGTTAGTTGATGAGCCATAGCCAATGCGCAAAGCCTGTGCGTACCGGGGTTGACCGTTGTCGACACGAAGAAATCCCCGTAGCGTCGCGCAAGCTCCCGTCCAACGACAGCATTCGCCTCCATGCCGAGTCGGTCAGCTGGGTAGAACAGATGGCGATGCACAAGGGAAGACTGTCACGCACAAACTTGCTCTGAATGTACATGGCCTGGGTGCCGGCGCTTCTTCGCGCGGGCCCGTCCGTGAATGTATCGTACCGGAGTTTTTTCGTCAAGTACATGGCAAAGGATGAGGTCGTTATGACGCGTGCCTTTGCCCCTGGTTTGGATGCAGCACGTAAGGCCAGCAGGAGAAGTCGGACGAAAAGGAAGTGACCCAGCACGTTCGTCCCCATTTGCAAGTCATAACCTTGTGCAGAAAGCTGTTCTATAGGGGGCACCATGACCCCGCTGGAAGGCAGCGAAGGCGTCGTCGATAGACATGCCTCATACCCTTGTGGTGACTACTCACGCGTTCAGAAACAAGATGTGAAGATGCAGTTCCTTCCTACAGCGGCACAATGTAAGTAATTCCGTGAGACGGGAGCATAAACGCACACCAAAAACTCATTCGCTGCTTTCCTGACGGAAGTCAAGTCGGCGAGGTCGAGTCTGAGGAAGATTGCCTCCTTTCCCCCAGTCTCCTGTTTGAGGTCCTCGATGGCTTTCACAGCCTTCTCCTCACTGCGCGCCGCCAAGTAAACCTTTGCATTGTGGACCAGCAAGGCCTGAGAAGCACCAGGAATACAAGTCATTCAGACATCGCAGAATGCAGTAAATGAATGAGATGCACCTTGACTGTCTCCTTGCCGATGCCCGTATTGCCACCTACGAGCTCAGAATGAGCCAGAGTTCTAGGATTGTGAGAAGGAACGCACCAGTGACGATGGCAACCTTGCCCGTTAGGTCAGGGATGTTGTCTACACCCCACTGCGGCTTAGGTGGGAAGTGTTGTGATATGAAATTGCCCATGGTTTCAGTGGTAGAATCGGTTCACGAAGGAACGACCGGGCGTCCAACGTCAGGTATCCATTACAGTTACAGTCATCAACATTCATTGAGACACCACTGGTCATTTAGACACCCATATATATTTTCCTCAGTCTTCGTCCTATTTCATCATTTTTTTAACTTTATTTATAAGCATTGAGTTCACATGCTCCCCGTTCACCAATAAAATCACGATTGGGGTAGCTCCATGTCCAGAAATTGAAAACTCCCTGCTAAGATAGGCCTATAGAAATCTCGAATCCACTTTACTATTAATGTATGCCCCAATTCTACGGCCTTTCTATTCTTTACACTCTGTTGGATCCCACAGTCAAGATCCAACGCCTTGACTTGCTTAGGAAGGCCTTTGTGCGAGTTCAAGACCAAAGAGAAGAAGATGGGACACGATCAACACCGAGCGGTGAGCATTGAGGACTATATTGAGGAGCCATTATTTACGACGCGATGGCGCGCCACTGTAGTTGAGCTCTGCGGACTCGTGGAATGCATGGCGGCAGACCGTATAATAGAGCCCCACCGCGTAGTTTTGTTGTCACATAACACTGAGGCTCGCATTTTTTTCGAGTGCAAGGTGCAGTTGGAAGACATTGGCATTGATTACGACAGGGCCGTTTAAGTCCGACCGTTATTCCCTTTCGAACTACGGCTTGTGTACCACCTATTTTGATCTGGTAGACCGTATTTGTGCTGGTTCACGAATCACAGAAATCGTGACATAGATGGCCTGTTACTCGTGTGTTTCCGCTGTTTTGGTGCGCGGTTGTTGAATTCATAGATGTTGACGTGCTTCACATCGCACCCCCACAATTGTTCTGGATCCCCAAGGTCGCAAAAATGCGTAGACAAACGCTTCCATCTCCAAGAGCGCTTGTATGTCACAGCAAGGTTTTGATAGTGACCACCTGAAGGACGTCGAAGACGACTCGGACTGTTCCGAGTCAAATTAAACATTGCACCCGACCTGGCCTGCCATCAAATAGCCCACTTTTTCCAGGCAACAATTTGAAGAAGTAGAGTTGTGAGAAACTATAAGATCCCGTACACTCATGTCTAGCTAAGGAGTTTTGTCGCTGTCTCCTCATCAGATTGCCGTGACCTTGAGCTGCTAGGTTTTACATCCACGTCGTGAGGTGAGTTGTCCCGAGGAAAAGAGAAATGAAGGTAAGCCTGAAAAATATGTTCTTGTCCCACATTATCATGCTGGTGGTGGTGGTGGTTACTGTGAGATTCACTTGTTGATTAATTACCCTATCTTTTCTACTTTGACACACTCCTACTCACTTATCTGTCCCTGGTCTGTGCATGCTACACATATGATGTCTCTGAATAGATTATCATTCTATTGATCCCTCTTGCATATGCCTAAGGCAATGTTTCATCAGGTTATGGGCCCTGCCAAGCCTATGCACTCTCTTGTCTACAAACTCTTTACTCTCAGTTGATGACTCTCTGCTTACAGCACTATCTTCTTCATCATCTTTATCTCTCTCATCACTGGCTCAAATGCTGTATCCATTCCCAAAATTGAAGTATGACTAAAAGGGACAACAAAGTATAGGTGATGAGCAACTCTAGTAAAATCTGCTTTTGTCATCATTGTGAGGCTGACACTATGTCAAAGCTGAACAACTGAAGAAAGAGCAAAAACAACAAAAGGACAATCACACTTTGACTAGTGGATATCCCAGATATATAATCAGCTAAGTAGAACAAGAGAGAGAGAAAGCTACTGTACCTAGTGGATATCCCAGATGATCAGAACTGGGGAATAAACCACTAGGAGTCCTATGTATATATAGTGTCCTAGATTGTGCACAGACCATGCAGTACAGTATAGGGCTGGAGAATGAGAAAGTAAAGTAATGACATCATACCTAATAATAGAGTGGATGCATAAGTGCTGACTGAGGCTCTGCAGTAACTGAGGGAGTGATTGGTAATACTCCACAGCAGGTGTGAGAAGGATTGGTGAGCATCCACAGTAAGAGTGAGAAAACAAGTCATAACTAAAGATAGAATGGGCCAATTGGAGATTGGATGATGTATGCATCATTGGCCAATAAAGACAAAGAAAAGGAATGCATGACCATGGGAACTGCTTGGATAGATCAGGAGTGATTGTAAGATCTATGATGATAGAGACATAAGAAATAGAGGAAAATGAAGAGAAAAATAGGGAAAATAATAGTGGCCTGACAATCATGGGAATTTGGCAAACCATCACCACTCCTGTCATGGACACATGATGAGGTACCTTATTATTCTCTTGTTGTTTCTGTCTTTTCCCTTATTTTTCTTTCACTTATTTTGACTTTACTACATTCTTCCCTTATTTTATTATCACCTGACTGTCATATGCTTACTTAAGCATACAGACCCCTAACCCTTTAACTTAGACTCATGATGTGCACTGTATGCCCATTTTATATGTGAGCATTCTATTATATCAATTGCCTTGTTCATTTCCCTATTGTGTCTTTCCTTCTCTCACTAGTCAGATCCAGATACTTGATCATATCACTCCTGCATCTTATGGTGCCCTACTGATACCATCTTGCATCCCTTTACCCCTGATTGGATGATTAACCTTTATACCTGTTGAAGACTTCATGCCTGCCCTCAACTGGTGTAGTATATATATTATACCATTATTACTTTAGAACTCTTGGCTTATCCTCCTGTTTGTTAGCTACCCAGTTTACTGGTGTCTCTGACAATAAGGATCCCACTTGTTTGCTCACTGTGCTAAGAGCGGCCTATTGGACGGTCTTTAGGGAAGGTCTATAATAGTACTCCTGGTAACCAGAGTTTGGATATTGGCTTGATGAACGTAATAGAGATTCCGGATGACGATGAAGAGTGGGATTAACGATATAGTTATGAGGATGATTCCACCGATGACGATACGAGGATCCAGCTTTATTTAGTGTAAGAGGTCTTTTAACTTTTAGAGTTCTTAGACTTAGTTTGGGAGATGAAGCGAATGATTAACGAGCTTAGACCAAGCGCAGTAAAAGGAGAATTCCCTAGATTGCGAAGTTGACAAGACTGGGGTTTAAGACCGCCAGTTTGTCAACTATTTATACAAACTAGTGATCTAACTATAGTACAGTTTGCGCAGTAAAGCGCAGTAAGTAAATGATAATGCGCAGTAATGCGCAGTAAATACGCGTCCATGTGATATAAGTGGCTCAGCCACAAGCGCGAGATGAACTTAAGATAAACAAATGTAAATAATAACGAGAAAAGGGAGTCCTTGCTAAATGTATAATGATAGTCCTTAGCAAGTAAATGTTATAATAAATAAAGAAAGATAAAAGAGGAAAAGTAAGTCTAATATAGTACCTGGAGCTAAGCTCACACTTGTAGTAATAGTACTACACTTTACTAGTAAGTAAAAAAGAAAAAGAAAAAAAGAAACCGTTACGAGGTGCCAAAGCAAGTGCCTCGTAACATCACCCCCTCTTTATGCGATGTGTTGCCTGCAACGCTGATGAGCATCATCCGCACGTAATGCCGGAAAATGACCATCAGCGACATCAGGCGAACACAGCGACATTAACGCGCCGCACGCGAAAATCATCCACAGTCGCTATAATCGCGCATTCACACAGGCGTCAGAAAAACAATACCGGGTCGGC
>QLPN01004750.1:0-32765 GCA_003314395.1 Albatrellus ellisii | reverse complement strand
ATGTCAGAGGAGAGCTAAGACAGTAGAAGAGACGCTCACCTCAGCACATGCAGAAGTGCTGAGGTTAGATGATGACAAGGTAAAGAAGATATAGTAAAGGCCAAATAGAGTTAGAGAGGAGCTGTCAGGACGCATTATTTTTCTCATCATTTTACGATTTTCTGTTATCTTATCGCTCAAGATCTACAAATCATCTTATCTTATCCGATTAGATCTTTCGCAATAATCTATGACTCATTCCATCATTCATCATTGGGCCGCTTACTATCTACTTATGACACATGTTCCCACAGACACTTACTAATACTCTCACAATAACTGTGCAATGCTGTGCATTACTTACTGATCCTTCTCACACATGCTGTGCATGACATCATGCTATCCTCATTTTAGTACTTCAAATGCCTGCCCTACAGCGATATACACGGTCCGTGCGCACAGGCATTTACTATATATACTGTACTTCATAGTGCACTTGTTCTTTAGCTTAGTACTTCTGGGATATCCGCTTCATAGCGAGTTAGTCCTTGAATATACTATCATCCCCTTCTCCACTCTTCCTCACTAAGTCTACTGTGTGACCTCACTAGTAGCATCAGCCTCACAGGAGCCTGAACTGCAAAGATAGAAAGAGATAAGGATATGGAAGTATGTCCAGCATCTTATGATGGGTTAAAATCAAGACCAGTGTGATGAATTTAGGATATCTTTAGTGATGCTTAGTGACTTAGAGATCTTAGACTTGGTTGTTAGAGTTTATGGAGTGAGATGAAGGTGAGTTTAGATCAAGTGCAGTGTAGGAGAATCCCTAGATTGCAAAGTTGACAATACTGGGGTTTATGACCACCAGTCTTTCAACTACTTATACAAAACCAGAGTTCTAAAGATAGTACAAGTAGTTGAGGTTCACAAATCAACAAAGGTTGTGCAGCAATCAACAAGATCATGTAATCAGGTCACATCCATAGTAAACTACAAGTACTATCAGCTACCACTAGTTTGTGCATCCCCACATCTCATGCATTGTTCAAAACAACACTTTTCTACTACAAATTCTTCAAACTAATACATGCATATGAAATGATAAATCATAAGAATACCCTACGAGCTTCAATGGATGTGATCTAACAAGAAACAAAAGAGATAAATTTTTGGTGGTGACAACAGCTTGGGTCACTCTCAATGTCACCTGCCAGTACTGCCACTGCAGAATTTTGAACTCAGACATGCTAGTGGCAATGCATACAGTATATCTTCCTTAATGTCTAGCACTGAACAGACTTTGAAACCAGCCAGTGTGATGATACTGTGACTTTCTGTTACATTTGTGACTGCATGAGATTTGGCATGCATGTACTAGTGGTAGCTGATAGTAAGTAGCCACAAGTGTGAGTGAAGTGAAAGGTAGACAAAGACCAATGAAGACAAAGAGATGAGTCCTTGCTAAATCTATAGTGATGGTCCTGAGCAAGCAAATGTTATAATAAATAAAAGAAGAATAAGATGCATTATAGTACTTAGGAGTAAAACTCATAGCTTAGTATATGAATACTATAGTACTATAAGGAAGAAAGGGATAGAGTCCTTACTATGTAGAGTTGGAGCTAAGCTCACAGCTGTAGTAAAACTATGCTCTAGTAGTAAGTAAGATAAGAGAAAAAAGGAAAAGAAAACAGAAAACCATTATGAGGTGCCTAGGGAAGTGCCTTGTAACAGGAAGTATATAATCAATCAAGGAACATATAACAGTGGGATTTTGCATGTGGAAATCTTTTACCAATTTTGGTACATCCTTACAAATGACATTAACTGGTTCCCAGGAATTGGCTTCTTCTGGATAAAAGTTCCATTTGACAAGATATTGCATCTTCCCACAACATTTCCTGCTATCAATGATCCTTTCTACTTCATATTGTTTGGTGCTCTCTTTGATGATTGGAGGAGGTGGTTCTTTTACCACTCATTCTGCAATGTCAATGGGAGTATATAGGAGTAGTTTGACTATATTGAGAACTGGATGAATTTTCATAGATTTTGGCAATGCTAATTCATATGAATTGTTTGATAGAACTTTTGTAATAGTATATGGGCCTAATCTCTTGTGATCTAATTTCATAATCAGTCTTCCTGTTTGAATGTTTGAGGTGTCTAGCCAAACTTTTTCTCCTACACTGTACTTTGGTGTTTTTCCCCTGTGACTATTGTAGTATTTCTTCATGTCGTCAGCTGCCTTCCTTAACACTGACTCTACATCTTGTTGAGCTTATTGTGAGGATGTTATGAATGTTTTGACCAAGTCAATGGATGTGTGTTTCCTTGGTTTGAATCCCATATGGGGATGTTGTCCTGAGTTTAACATGAATGGTGCTAAGAGTGGCCTATTGGACAGTCTTAGGGAAGGTTTGCAATAACTATACCCCTGGTAACAAGCTAGTTATTGTGTGCTTGGTAAGCATAATAAACATTCCCGATGACAATGAAGAGAGGGATCAATGATATAGTGATGAGGATAATACCACCAATGACTAAATGAGGATCCAGTGTGATGGGTTTAGGATGTCTTTAGTGACACTTAGTGACACTTAGTGACTTAAAGATCTTAGACCTAGGTCTTAGAGTGTGGAGCAAGGTGAGAGCAAGGTTAGATCAAGTGCAGTTTAGGAGAATCCCTAAATTGCAAAGTTGACAAGACTGGGGTTTTAAAACCACAGGCTTGTCCCTACTTATACAAATTGAGCATCCTAAAGATAGTATAAGTAATAAGGTTCACTGATCAACAATGATTGTGCAGCAATCAACAAAGTCATGTGACCTGAGATGTATCCATAGTAAGCTAAAATAATGTAGCCACAGTGTGAAGTGAACAAGATGTAAACAAAGATAAACAAAAGTGAGATAAGATGAGTTCTTGCTAGTTGTGTAGTAATAGTCCTTAGCAAGTAAATGTTGTAATAAAATAAAGAAAGATAAGAGAGAAGATAAGACCTTTATAGTACTTAGAGGTAGCCTCTGCTGCAGTAATACTATAGTACTAGAAAGGTGAGATGATAGAGTCCTTACTATAAGTATAAGCTAAGCTCAAGCTGCAGTTAGTACTGTGCTCATAGTAAGTAAGATAAGAAAAAAGAGAAGAAAACCATTATGAGGTGCCTAAGCAAGTGCCTTGTAACAAATGGAATATTTTTGGTAGATGAATTGATTCAATTGTTACAGCAGAATTCTGCCATTGGTAACCAATTCATCCAGTCAGATTGACAGTGATTTATAAAAAGGTGGAGGTATTGTTCTATCTCTTGGTTTATATGCTCTGTTTGGCCATCTGATTGGGGGTGGTACACTGTGGATAAGGCTGCTTTAATGCCTAGCATTCTGTTTAACTCATTTATGACTCATGATGTGAATTGTGGACCTCTGTCAGATAGGACCTTTTTGTTGGTTTTTGCTGGTTTTTCCATTACATTATGATGCTGATCACACTGTTTACTTATTAAGTATATTTATCTCTATCTCATCTTATTGGTATTTCTTTTCTCTTTATGGTTTGAGCTCCTCTTCAACTCTATCTTGCTCTCACTATATCTTCTTTACCTTGTCTTTGCTAATAGCAGCCTATTGGATGGTCTTAGGGAAGGTTTGTGATAACTATACCCCTGGTAACAAGGTAGTTGGTATGCACTTGATGAACATAGTAAACATTCCTGATGATGATGAAGAGTGGGATCAACAAGATAGTGATGAGGATGATGTTAAGCATATTGTGTGTACTATACTCTTTCATTTGCCTTCTCTCCAAATGCACACTCTTAACATCCTTATTACACACATCATCACCACTTCCTCTTCTTTTTGTCTCCTCAGACTTACCTCCACTTGCATGTCTGAGCACCCACACATACTCTGGGACAATGTATTGAAACATGGCAAAGTGGCAAACAGCATGTTGAACATTGTAATGTAGAGATGGGCTTGTGAGCCCAGGTGGAGATAGATGAGCCAAGAGGACCACAGTCCAGAGGCCTAGAAAGTTAGAAAGATAGCTAAAGATATGGCCAGAGATATAGCTAAAGAGATAGCCAGAGATATAGCCAGAGAGATGACTAAAGAGATGGCTGTAAGATAGAGAAGATGTGTACCAGAGGGTAGAGGGTACACAGAAGAAAGAGAGAGCTGCATAGAGCAGGTATATCAGAAGAGAGCTCAGAGAGCAGAAGAGATACTCACCTCAGCACATGCAGAAGTGCTGAGGTGAGAAGATGGCAAGGTAAAGAAGATATAGTAAAGGCTAAATAGAGTTAGAGAGGAGCCTGAACTGTAAAGATAGAAAGAGATAAGGATATGGAAGTATGTCCAGCATCCTAAGATAGGTAAAAATCAACACAATGCATGTCCCCCCATCTATGGTAGTTGTTGTACTTTACCATTACACTCTCCACCCCAATCCTACCTACACAATACTATATAAGATGAACTACATACCTTACAATTCCTCAGATGTCTACCATCTTGTCTGAGTGAGTATCTCCCCCACTTCATCTTATCTTCTTCTTACTCTTCCCTGCAGCACACTTATACCACATTGCATCACTTACTGTGATTGCAACCACTGACCACTGCAGCAGTTATGTTGGCTACTCACCCCCCACATGGGGATATGTTTACCTTGCTGCCCTCAATGTTATCACTTGCCCTTGCCTGCCATGACCTGCATGTACAGATGATACCACCAATGACTAAATGAGGATCCAGAGTGACAAGTTTAGGATGTCTTTAGTGATGCTTAGAGTGACTTAGAGATCTTAGACTTAGTTCTTAACAAGTAAAGCAAGATTGCAGTGAGCTTAGGTCAAGTGCAGTGTAGGAGAATCCCTAGATTGTGAAGTTGACAAGACTGGGGTTTAAGACCACCAGTTTGTCAATCATTTATACAAAACTGGAGATCTAACTATAGTAAAGTTACACAGTAATGTGCAGTAAGTATGCGTCCATGTGATATAAGTGGCTCAACCACAAGCGCAAAATGAACAAGGTGTAAACAAGGATAAATAAGAATGAGACAGGAGAGTCCTTGCTAATTGTATAATAATAGTCCTTAGCAAGTAAATGTTGTAATAAATAAAGAGAGATAAAAGAGAAAAAGATAAGTCTGATATAGTACTTGGAGCTAAGCTCACACTTAAGTATGTAAATACTTAAGTACTATAAAAGAGAAAGGAAATATGAGTCCTTACTAAGTAAAGTGGAGCTAAGCTCACATTTGTAGTAATAGTACTACACTTTATTAGTAAGTAAGATAAAAGAAAAAAGAAAAAGAAAGAAAAAAAAAGAAACCATTATGAGGTGCCAAAGCAAGTGCCTCATAACAGATAGAGTCCTTACTATAAGTATGAGCTAAGCTCAAGCTGTAGTTAATACTACACTTATAGTAAGTAAGATATAAGAAAGATAAAAAAGAAAAAGAAAAAGAAAAGAAAACTGTTATGAGGTGCCAAAGCAAGTGCCTTGTAACAGTCTTTGTCTCACCTCAGCACTTCTGCATGTGCTGAGGTGAGTATCTCTTCTACTCTCTGAGTTCTCTTCTGACATACCTGCTCTATGCAGTTCTTTCTTTCTTCTGTGTGCCTTCTACTATCTGGTACACATCTTCTCTTATCTTCTAGCTATCTCTCTAGTTGTCTCTCTAGCCCTCTGGACTGTTGTCCTCTGGGTTCATCTATTTTCACCTGGGCTCACAAGCCTGTCCCTACACTACAATGTTCAATCTGCTGTTTTCCACTTTGCCCATGTTTCAATATTTTTCTGGTAAACTGTGATATTATCCCTAAATAACTGAGCAACTCCTTCTGCTGTGGCTGTGGTTGTCATGGGCATTGTATGGACAATTTTTGTAAAATGATCTACAACCACTAATATAGAGCTGTAACCTTGGCTATCTGGTAATTGAGTGATTAGATCTGTGGAGATTGTTTGCCAAGGTTTACTGGGTATTTCATTGGGGTTTAACTCTCCTTGTGGTTTTGAAGGAAAGGTTTTAGTTCTTTGACAGATATCACAACTTTTGACATATCTCCTTATGTATGCTGCCATGCCCTTCCACCAGAACATTCTTGATACCAGTTCTAGTGTTTGTGTTCTCCATTGTCCTGGGTGTCCTGCAATAGGAGTGTTGTGGCATTGTTTACAACTTCTGCTTTGCAGTTTTTGGAGACAAATATCTTTCCTCCTATTGTCATGAGCCCTTGCTCATGCTCTCCATATCCTGCAAAGATGGCAGTTTTTGTATCAGATTATTTCCATATCCATACTTCTTCAGCATTGTCCTGAGCATTAATAATCTTTTGGAGGAGTGGGGAGTTTGTCAAAGCTGCATTGATTGTGTGTGTGAGAAATCTGGGGTTAAGCAGTATGACATTCTTGTTGTCATTTTCCACCCCCTCATTATGATCCAAATGTCTTGAGAGGTGATCAGGCTTGGCAGATGATTTACCTGGATGGTGGGTAGGATGGATGTTGAACCTAGAAAGAAAAGAGACCATCATGCTTGGTGATGGTTCAATATCTGGGCACTCATGAAGTACTCTAGGTTTTTGTGGTTTGTATGGACTTTGACCAGATTGGGAGTTCCTTCTAAATAATGATGCCATTGTTCAAGTGCACAAATAGTTGCCAACATCTCCTTGTCATATATGTCATAGTTTCATTCTGCAGAAGAGAGGATTTTGCTGATGTAAGCAACAGGGTGCCATTTATCATCTTTGTACATTTGAGAAAGGACTGCTCTGGTGGCATATCCTGAACTATCAGCTTCAACCAGATATGGTTTATCTGGTTCTGGGATGATGAGAACAGGTTTTGAGTATAAGGTGTCTTTCAAGTTTTGGAATGATTCTTTCTGTTCTTCAACCCAATGCCATTTGACATCTTTCTGAAGTAATGAATTAAGGGGTTTTGCAATTTCTGAAAACCCCCTTATGAAGTGTCAATAGAAATTGGTGAATCCTGGGAAGGATCACACTTCTGTTATGGAGTTAGAGATATGCCAATCTGCAACTCCTTGGACTTTGACAGGGTCCATCATGATTTTGTCAAATGAAATTTTGAGTCCAAGATAATTAATTTCTTTTTTTTTCAAAGTCACTTTTCAGGTTTGAGGTATAACATGTTTTCATGCAGTATAACAAGTACTTCTGATACAATTTGTCAGTGTTCTTCAAGTGTTTTGGTGAAGATAAGAATGTCATCCATGTACATGATGACTTTTCCTTTTGTGATTAATACTCTGAGGAGATGATTCATCATCATCTGGAAGGTGGCAGGGCTATTGGTGAGTCCAAAGAACATGACTAATGGTTCATATAGTCCCTTGTTGGTGATGAATGCTGCCTTCCATTCATCTCCTTTGATTCTGTCATTATTATAACCCCATCTAATGTCAAGCTTTGTGAAGTATCCTACCCCTTTTAGTTTATCAGTCAATTCCAATATGAATGGTAGTAGATAGGAATTCCTCATTGTTATTTCATTGAGGTGACAATAATCTTAAATAGGACATAGTTCACCTGATTTCTTCTTGATAAAGAAGAAAGGTGATGTCATTGGTGATTTTGATGGTCTTATGTCTGCTTTTCAGATTTTTGTCTAGGCACTTCTCTAACTCAGCTTGTTCTGTAAGGGAATGGTTGTAGATCTTCCCAATGTGCATTTTAGAGTTTGGTTTTAACTCTATAGCATGATCCAATGCATTTAGGCAGAAGTTCATCAAAAGATTCCTTTGTGAAGACTGTTTTGAACTCATGATATGCCTTTGGAACAACGATTTCTTCAAATGTCTTCTTGATCTTTTTCTTTTCTGCATCTATTGCAAGATCTTGACTGATATTCCAGATGGCTACTTCTTCTTTCCAATCATGATACATAGGATTCTTTCTCCTGACTGGGTTTCATCATTGTCATCATCAGGAAACAATGAAAAGAATTGATTCTTGGACAGTCCAGTGACATCTGCTGACTGTCCTGTGTCAGGCCGCTATTATTTTCCCTATTTTTCTCTTCATTTTTCTCTATTTTCTTATGTCTCTATCGTCATAGATCTTATAATCGCTCCTGATCTATCAAAGCGATTCTCACGGTCACGTACTCGTTCTCTTCGTCTTTATCGGCTGATGACACGTATGTCGTCTGATCTCCGATCGGCCCGTTCTATCTTTAGTTATGATTCATTCTCTCACACTTACTGCGCATGCTCACCAATCCTTCTCACACCTGCTGCGGAATATCACCAATCATTCCCACAGTTACTGCAGAGCTCAGTCAGCCATGACGCGTCCCCTCTATTATTAGATATGACATCACTACTTTGTTTTCTCATTCTCCTGCCCTATACTGTACTGCATGGTCCGTGCACATTCTAGGATACTATATATACATAAGACTCCTAGCGGTTTATTCTCCAGTTCTGATCATCTGGGATATCCGCTAGGTACAGTACTCTTCTCTATCCCTACTTACTATACGCTAATATCATCTGGGATATCTGCTAGTCAAAGCGCGATCGTCCTTTCATTGTTTAAGCTTTTCTTCAGTTGTTCAGCTTCGACATAGTGTCAGCCTCACATCCTGTGTAAAACCCTTCACTTCCAGCAGTCCTCTCTTTGTTGCCTCCCTATTCATCAATCTGATGAATTCATCTGATATCATATTCCATATCTCTGCATGCATTTCCCTGATTTTGTTCTGCTGTTTATCAGGGCAGTTTTGAGATATATGACCTCCTTTTCAGCAATTGTAGCAGATTACCATCTTTCTTCCCTGTCTGTATCTGTTGATGTCCATAGGTACTACATCATTAGAGGCTTTGTGTGGCATGGCAGTGGTAGTGGGAGTGCTGGCATATTGCCTAGGGGTCCATTGTGGACCTCTTTGTTGCATGAGTTTAGATTGTTTCTCTTCACAAATTCCTTGTCAACATATAGACCTGTTGCCCCTGAGTCTAGTAGAGCATCTGCTCCCAAAGTAGCTCCACTACCCACTGTCTTGATTTTGATTTTAATTCAGGGAATTTTGTGATGTCAAATGTCCTGATGAATTCCTTTTTCTCCAGAGGAGGAATAACCCTTTGTACTTGAGGTTTCACTTCAGACTGAGAACAAGATGGAACAATGCATGTTAAATAAATTTGGGTACAAGCATTGAGATGATCAACATCTGTGTCATCAGTATGAAGTGTAGAGAACCTATTGTAGGATGACAAACTCATGCTCAGTTCCTGTCCAACCCAAAACCCAACTGTTGTGTTCCACTCTTAGAGCCATTCAGATCATTCAATCAAAGACCACATGCCTGGAACTCATTTTGCATCTCAGCCAAGAAGTCTGCCTCTGTCAATGCATGCATCTCTTGGAGGGTCCTTGCATTCCCCCTCCTTTGTGGTCCTTGAAGATGTCATTGGTCAGGATACTCTTGTGCAAAATGTCCTTCTTTTCCACAGTTTAAACATAGATAAGGACATGGTCCTCTTGCCATGTCAACATCCATTGGTTCTCCTGTAGGAGCAGCAACTACATTAGACTCTTGCTGAGGAGTAAATGTTCTCTGCTGTCCTTGAGGACATACAAAGGATTGTTGAGGCCCTTGTTGTTGTTGTCATCCCCATGTCATTATGAAATTTTGCATGTCTTGCCATGCATTTGCACAAATACATGCATGTTTGAACCAATTGTCCAAGGATGTTGGCAGCACTGCATCAAGGTAACAAGATTGTAGAAGAGGACAGTTCATCCATTTCTTGAATAATGTGGTAAGTGCACCATCATTATATCCTGATACCTTTTTGTATAAGAGGAATTCTGTGATATATTCCTCTATGTGCTGATTCCCTTGAGACATATCTGTGAGTTTCTGTTGTGCAGTTCATTCTTTGTTATTATCTCCAAATGTAGGTTTCATCATCATTACAAGGCCATCAAAATCTGTCAATGCTTCATCTTGTTGTATTGGGTCTACCCAATGTGCCTTGATCTGTCACAGTATTCCATTCTTCCATTCTTCAGCATATCCTCCTTTGATATATGATAATATGACCATAATTTTATCATCATCTTTATATTCTGGGTGTGCACAAAGCAGGAGATATATTTGATCAAGAAAAGATTGGGCTTTCTTTTTGTCACCATCAAAGGGTGTTGATTCTGCAATGCAAACTTTGGGGAGGTGGACATGGGGTTGGTGGCCTATTCCTGGCCCTGAAGATGAACCTGCACCTTCTGTTCTCAATAAATGATTCATCAGGTTTGTTATCACTTCCTGTTATTGGTGGATCATCTTCTGCTGATCAGTAACCATCTTCATCATCTCTGCAAAAGTTGGTTGATCAAGGTCTTGTTCCATTTGTGCAAATGCTATAGATGTGTGTTGTAGAGTTGCTGTTAAGGCTGTACTAAGAGCTGTGATTTGTGAGTCTAAGCAGTGTGATGTGTCCAGTTCTTGATCTTCTGAACTTGTGAATCAATTCCTTGAGTGTGATTCTGGTTCCTCACTGTCTTCTTGAGGTTGAGGAGGGGATGGTTATCTCCAACTCCAATTGCTGCTGGGTCCTTGTGACAATTTGTCCAATTATTTGATGGGTGATTTCAATGAGGGTTCCTGTGCTTCTGTAATTGAGTGATATCAAGTCAATGGCACACTCAGTCATACAAAGAAAGCACTGTTATTCCTCAATAAAATGTGTGAATGATGTAGATGACAAAAAGGAATACCATGAAAACCTTGAAAAATGACATGTCTACACTAGTATGTAGACATTTCTGGACCTCCTGCAATATAAGATGTGAAATGATGATGGGGATTGATTTGAAATGTGTGATTGGGATACAATAACAGTTCAATGAGGACAGGGGGAGGGACAAGATTCAGGCATGCAAAGTAGTACCACAGCTGATTAGAAAATAGCTTGGGTGGATACTTCACTCAATACCTTTTATCTTGAATCTTCCACCTTTCTGACCTTGGGTCTGGGAACAACCAGAGAGGAAATCTCTCATAGTTGGTGTTGGGTTCATCCTGATGTTGAATCATGATGCATGCATGCCATGCAAGTAAATGATGGTGGAGGTGTAGGCAGTGACTGAAGGATGGCAAGGTGGAAGGAATGAGTAAAAATTAATGCTTAGATCTTGGTCTAAGAGATGCTCTGTCCTAGAGCAAGTGTGAGGGCAGCATGTAGAATGCATGGGCAGTCCCAGAGCTGTCTAAAGATCTGTAAGATCCCCAGGGATTGGACCAGTTGTTGCTCTCATTCCACTTGAACATCCATGCTGCTGGATTGTCCTGTCAAAGAAGATATGGGTCCAAGGGCACTGTGTGGAGGAGGTTTCTGGGTACAAGGTGGAGGTGTAAGGGCCAGACACTGTAATACCAAACCAGAAATTGTATGGTAGAGGCAGGTGAGCAAGGGACATAATGCTTTGTCCACAAGTCACAAGTACAGTCAATTTCATGCTTTTGCCATGTACAGTGATGACAAACAGTGAAAGGAGGGCAAGAAAAAAGTTGAGAGCATTGGAAAAGAGGAGGGGCACAACATGGGTCTTGTGTTAGTGCAATAGTGTAGAAGGGGTGGCAGACATAGCACAGGTGATGGTAACATCCAAAGGGGAAGGGAAGGGGTATGAAAAGGGAGGATTGTGGCAGAGGAAGGAGTTCTGATCAATTGTGAGGCTGACACTATCATTGAAGCCAAACAACTGAAGAAAAAGCTAAAACCAACAAAAGGAAAGATCACACTTCAACTAGCAGATATCCCAGATGATCAGAAGTGTGGAATAAATGCTAGATATCATATAGTATATATAGTATAGTACTCTAGGGCAGGCATATGGACTAGCAAAGGCTGTGCAGTAGAGTCAACAATAATAACCAATCAAGAAGAGGATGACTGATGTCTGCAGTAAGTGAGAAAGATTGTGTTACGAGGCACTTGCTTTGGCACCTCATAACGGTTTCTTTTTTCTTTTTCTTTCTTTTCCTTTTTTTACTTACTAGTAAAGTGTAGTATTATTACTACAAGTGTGAGCTTAGCTCCACTTTACTTAGTAAGGACTATCTTTTCTTTTCTCTTTTATAGTACTTAAGTATTTACATACTTAAGTGTGAGCTTAGCTCCAGGTACTATATTAGACTTATCTTTTCCTTTTTTATCTTTCTTTATTTTATTATAACATTTACTTGCTAAGGACTATCACTATACAATTAGCAAGGACTCCCTTTTCTTGTTCTTATTTACCTTTGTTTACACCTGGTTCATTACGCGCTTGTGGCTGAGCCACTTATATCACATGGACGCATACTTACTGCGCTTTACTGCGCACATTTGTTTACTTACTGCGCTTTACTGCGCAACTTTACTATACTTAGATTGTTAGTTTGTATAAATAGTTGACAAACTGGTGGTCTTAAACCCCAGTCTTGTCAACTTCGCAATCTAGGGAATCTCCTTATACTGCGCTTGGCCTAAGCTTGTTAAACACTCGCTTCACTCTCAGAACTAAGCCTAAGAACTCTAAATCTATTAAAGACATCTTCTGCTAAAAGTCAAACTGGATCCACGTATCGTTATCGGTGGAATCATCCTCATAACTATATCATTAATCCCACTTCTCATCGTCATTCGGAATCTCTATTACGTTCATCAAGCCAACATACAAACCTTGGTTACCAGGAGTAATATTCTAGACCTTCCCTAAGACCGTCCAATAGGCCGCTCTTAGCAGATTGGTGGTACTCCACACCAGGTGTGAGAGAGCTGAGTAAACATCCACAGTAAACATGAGAAATGAGTCATAACTATTTTGTAATTGGGCTGATTGGAGATCAGACAACATATGCATCATCAGCCAATAAAGACAAACAAGAGGAATGCATGACCATGGGAATCACTCCAGTAGATCAAGAGCAATTGTAAGATCTATAGCCATGGAGACATAAGAAAAATAGGAAAAATGAAGAGAAATATAAGAAGAGTAATAGCAGCCTGACATCCACTATCCTTCATGCCCTCCTTGATCTATCCTCTTTCTTCTGCTCTACTCCAATTTTGCCTCCAGTTAACTCATTCCTGCCTTATTCATACATCTGTTGTCTGTTATATTGTGTCATGCTCCACCATCCCACATCCCTGCTCAGTCACATTCTACCCCTCTTCCTGTATCAGCTCCCCTGCATTTGGTGATAATTGTCCCATCCCCACCTCATCTCTGTCATGCCTTGCTGTGCCTTGGAGAGTGTCTCTATACCCACCTATCCACCCCCTAATGCTCTGCACCATCTGCTTGTTTGTTCACTCTGCCTCTGCCTTCACCCCCACAAGTCATCCCTTCTGGTTGTGTCTTGTGTCCAACTGCATTGACTGCAGACAGTCAAGATTTCAGTTGGGAGGAGAGATAATGAATACCACACATGCATAGCATTGGAAAATGACCATCAGCAACATCAGGCAAACACAATGACATATGTGAACAGTGACATTAACATGCCCCACACAATAATCATCCAGTTGCATCAATCATACATTTGCTTTAATGCTGGAATAGAGGACTGGGTTTGGCCAACAAGGAGTAGGGCTGATAGGACATATAAGCTGAGACTCAGTCCAGGTCTGCCAAAGTAACCATGGAGTCATGTGTCATGAAGTCAGCATTTGGTGTGATCAGCACTTGTCTCTTTTCACTCATCCATTATAGTGCTAAGAGCAGCCTATTGGACAGTCTTAGGGAAGGTCTGATATGATAATACCCCTGGTAACAAGGTAGTTGATATGTGCTTGATAAACATAGTAACCATTCCTGATGACAATGAAGAGAGGGATCAACAAGATAGTGATGAGGATGATACCACTGATGACTAAATGAGGATCCAGAGTGACAAGTTTAGGATGTCTTTAGTGACACTTAGAGTGACTTAGAGATCTTAGACTTAGTTCTTAGAGTGAAGTGAGTTTGTAGTGAGCTTAGATCAAGCATAGTGTAGGAGAATCCCTAGATTGTGAAGTTGACAAGACTGGGGTTTAATACCACCAGTCTTTCAACTACTTATACTAATCCAGAGTGCTAAGTATAGTAAGGTTCATTGATCAACGATGAATGTGATAATAAATAAAGGTAGATAAAGAGAAAAAGATAAGTCTTTATAGTACTTGGAGCTAAGCTCACACTTGTAGTAACACTACTATGCTTTACTAGTAAGTACAATAAAGGAAAAGAAAGAAAGAAAAAGAAAATAATTACAAGGTGCCAAAGCAAGTGCTGTGAGGCTGATGCTATGTTGAAGCTGAACAACAAAGAAGAGACTAAAACAAAAGGACAATCATGCTTAGACTAGCAGATATCCCAGGTATACAGTTAGTAAAGTAAAACAAGAAAGGGGACTAAAGGCTACTGCACCTAGTGGACATCACAGATGATCAAAACTGGGGATAAAACACTAAGTGGACTACTGTATTTATAGTACTGGAGTCAGTGCACAGACCATGCTATACACTATAGGGCTGGAATATGAGAACAGGAAGAGATGAGGTCATAGCTAATAATAGAAGGGATGCATCAGTGCTGTACAATAAGCACAGCAACAGTGGGAACAATAAGTAAGCATTCTGCAGTCAGGGTGAGAACAATAAGTAAGCTGCCACAGCAACAATGAGAAAAAGAGTCATAACTACTTCATAATTGGGCTGATAAGCGATCAGACAATTGGCACATCATCAGTTGATAAAGATGAACAACCAGAATGCATGACCATGGGAATTGCTTCAGTAGATCAGGAGCAATTATAAGATCTATGACAATAGAGACATAATAAATATAGAGAAAAATGAGGAAAAATAAGAGAAAAATAGGAGTGGCCTGACAAGTGCCTCATAACATCACCCCCTCTTCATGTGATGTGTTGCCTGCAACACTTGATGGTGTCCCCTGACCCATCACCCCCCACCCTCTACTTACTCCTCATAGGTGGGGTACAGGAGGGTGTCCCATGCCAGGACAAAGCCATTGGGCATGCCCCCATTGAAGAACCAGGGGTGCTGGGGGATGGTGTGGGGGAAGCTGGCTGACCACTGGGCCCAATAGTAGGCCTCCTCATGGGCCCAGGCAAGTTCTTCTTGGGCCAGGAGGTGGTGCTCCTGGACAAACTGGCTCTTGGTGCACCATGCAAGGTATGTGGGGTCAGAGTGGGTGATGGGGATGGTGGGTGGCAGTGGCAGGGGTTGGGGCATTGGGCCTGGTGGTGGCTGTGTTGGCTGCACTTGAAGCATGCCCCTCTTGGAGGGGCCAGGGCAGGGGTTGAGGACATGGAGGACCAAGCCTCAATGTGGTGGTGGGAGGTGGGCAACCAGCCCACCAATGGGTTTCCCAAGGTGCCACTGGGGAGGTGGGGGCAGTGATGAGGCCTGGGAGGGAGGCTGGGGTGTTGGTGATGCACTCCTCCAAAGAAGGTGCTGGGGGTGGGCTGAGTGGGAGGTGGCAAGGTGAGGGGGGCAGAACCAGAGATAACTCTGGCTTGTAGGGTGAGGAGGTCACCTGGGGGGGGTAGGGGGTGAGGGGGTGGGGCCAGTGAGGGGGAGGACCCCAGGGGATGGGTTGAAGGGTGGGGAGTCCCATGGCCAGGGAGAGGGGGCTTGGTGGGGGTGGAGGCAGGGTGGGGGCATTGGCAAGGCAGAGAGCCACCAGGGTGGTGGCAGCAGAGATGTCCTCCTCTGTGAAGGGGAGGGGGGAGGTGCAAAGGCAGGGGGAAGCTAAGAGGGAGAAAGAGGAAAGAGGGGAGGAGGGAACAGAGGATGGGGGAAGTGAAGACATTGGTGGGTGATGAATGGATTGGATGCAGAATGAGTTCCTTAAGTATGAGTGAGGGGAGTAGTCAGGTGACTTCTGAATGTGAATAAGTCTAGCCCCAGGCTGCACAGTGGTCTAGGTGTGCTTGGCCTTCATTTGTGGAAGTCATCTATCTCTTGTTATGCATTCCTTAGATTTCCCTGTGGTTCCCACATGTTGTCTGATTTGGGATATCCCTTCCATTTGATGTGATATTGGAGTCATCCATTGTTCTGCACTCTTGAGTTGATGATTGTTTCCACTTCAAACACCATTTTGCCTTTGACTATTTCCAGGGGTGGTTTCATATAGTTAGGGCTGTGTTCAGGTGTTTCCTTGAATGGTGTAAGCAGGGAGAGATGAAACATGGGATGGATCTTCCATTTCAGTGGTAATTTGAGCTGATAGGTGACATGTCCAAGGACTTCTTTGATGAGAAATGGTCCAAACCATTTTGGGGCTAGTTTCATCTTCAGATATTGGAGTTTGAGGCTCTTCCATTCTAACCATACTTGGTCACCTTCTTTGTGTGTGATGAAAGTAGTTCTGTATTTATTGCATGATTCTTTTGTTATTTGATCAGTAAGTTTCTGACTAGCCATTACTTTTTTTTGTATGTTTTGTATATGTTGGAGGTGATTTGTTGCTTCTGGTGCAAACATAACAATTGGTTTAACAGTGAATCTGGATTTGTACCCCATAAGGATTACAAATGGTGATTTTTGGGTGGTGGAGTGAGTGCAGTTATTGTGAGAGAACTCAGCAAAAGGAAGTAATTCAAGTCAGTTAGTTGGCAATTAATCTCTGAGGGTTTGGAGATATTGTTCTATTTCTTGATTGATGCATTCTGTTTCTTCATCAGATTGTGGGTGATAGGCAGTTGACATTGCTGAGGTAATTCCTAGCACTTTCCAGATTTCCTGTGTGACTTTGGATGCAAATTGGGGTCCTTGATCAGAGATGATTTTATCTGGAAGACCAAAGTGTTTCCAAGCATGATCTAGGAATAGTTGGCAGTTTCCAAGGTGGTGATGGTCTTCTTGCATGGTGTGATAATAATAGCTTTTGAGAATTTGTTGATGATGACATTAATGGAGTCATATCTGTTTACTTCTGGAAGGTCTGTGACAAAATAGGTGGTGACATGTTGCCAAGGTTCATTAGGGGTTTTGGTGGGAATAAGCAGAGCTTCAGTGGGATGTGTGTTGTTTTTTGTTGATTGGCACATGGCACATCCTTCTACATATGCTTTGACAAATAAGGACATTCCTAGCCACCAATAGTCTCATTGGATGAGTTCATAAGTCTTCCATCATCCCAGGTATCTGGCTGGTGCTGAGTCATGATGAGTACATACAACTTCTTTTTGTAGTTCTTTGTTGTCTGGGACATAGATCTTTCCATGGAAAAGAAGGAGTTCGTCTTTGTAGTTCCATTCTTGGATTCCTTGGGTTAATTTCCATGGTCCAAGGTTCTTAATTTTCTGGAACATTTCTTGGGATAGTGTGTCCAATTTTAGTTGTTGTCTGATGTTCTTTGATCATGTGGGTGTTAGGTGTCTTCCCATAGTGTTAATGCAGAATACTTTTGGATTTAGTGCTAAGAGCAGCCTATTGGATGGTCTTAGGGAAGGTGTCAGAACGTACTTATTTTTCCTTTCATTTTATGATTTCTTTTACTCTTATTCAAGATCTACATGAGATATCTTATCTCATCTTATCAGATCATCAGTAGATCTTATCGCAATTATCTATGACTCATTTCCATTTAGTCGTCAAGCCGCTTACTATACAATTATGACTACAATTCTCACAGATGCTTACTGATGCAGTGCAATGCTGCGCATCTTATTTACATACACCTGCCCTACAGTGACAGCACATGGTCTGTGCACCGATCCCTGTAGTATATAAAGACTCTCATGTAGTAGATAGCTCCTTAGCTTTATACATCTGAGATATCCACTATACAGCGTGACTTTCTAAGGTGTATTGTCTCTCCCACTCCAATCCCCCTCTTCCTTTCAGTTGTGACCTCACTGTTCTAGTGTGCGCCTCACAATTGTATAAAGCTCCCTCATAAGTGACCTCACACACATATTCCTCTGTTTCAAACCATCATTCCCCTCCCTCCTCACTCAAGAGAGTGTTGTATTGTAATTAGGGCTCAGTTCTTCATAGTTCAGCTGCAGCGCCAGGCCGTATATTGCCTCAGTGAGCAGTGCTAGGGTGTCTACCACTTAGTGGGGCATCGCAGAACCTCCTGACAACCGTTCAGACCAGGAGTATGATACCTTTTACTTTAACAAAGATCTCTTTCATAGTACTAGTAGCAATTATATACTAGTATATACTTACATACTTCCACCTTCCATTTTGTGTTGAAAGGCCTATTCCCTTGAAAAAGGAATAGCGAGCTCTCACTTCGCACAATCTTATTTTCATCATTCCGTGCACACTACGCTCGGAAAAGAGAACTAGATCTGGCAAATCCTATGCCAGACACAGCTCTCTTCCACCAACAACTCGTCCAGCAACTTCTCTGGCTCTCCTCCACTTCTACTATAACACCTACAATTACCGACAGCAGCAGGTGATCTGGTTCTTCCGACTCCACAACCCCTATTACAACGATCACCCTGAGGAATTCCCGTGGAATTTCTTTCCAAACTACTTCGACCACACCAGCCCCTATTACAATTCGTTCCCCCAGGTGTTCATTTTTAGAAACGAACAATGATGTCAGGACTGAGCAATTGGGAATTCAGGGAAACAGCCTCAATGATCGAAGATTCCTCACAAGAATGAGAAAGGGAAAGGAGAGAAGCAGACAAAACCAGAAGACTTCAGCTCCTAGATGTAGAGGAAGCGATGGAGATGATGAACGATCAGATAAAGCAACAGCAACGAATACAGAAGGAACAAGGCAATGTGATTATAAGTCTGGGAACAACAATGGCAGATATTGCCAAAAACATGAAGGAGATCACAATGATGATGCGGCAACAGCCACCTCCTTCCACACTCCCCCCAGTTATTCCTGCCAGTTCCTCTGGCCAAGTCAACACCCCGTCGGCCCACGTATTTGCCCAACACTGGGTAAAAGTTTCTGCACCTACAGCATTCTCAGGGAAGCGAGACAAACTTGACTCATTTGTCCAAGAACTATTCCTGGTATTTGCAGCAAACAAAACATGGTCAGACAGTGATCGAATTACATATGCCTTATCCTATATGATAGGAGGATCAGCAGAAGCATGGAGGAACTTACAAGTTGCGAAGCAGCAACTACACAAGGCTAACCCCCTCAATCCGCTATACCCCATGCCCTTCTGAGACTGGGTAGAATTCGACACAAAGTTGCGAGAACAATTTGGAGATCCAGACGAAGCACACACAGCACAGCAAGCCCTTCACAAACTACAGCAGATGGGAAAAACAGCAGACGAGTATACCACTGAATTCCTCCTCTTGGCAGCAAAAACCCTTTATGATGAACATGTGCTCATCGATTGCTACAAGAGAGGATTAAACAGTGACGTACTAAACCGCGTCTATAACATCAACCCACTCCCCACCACATATCTAGACTGGCAAAGAATGGTTCAACAGGTGGATAGGCATATGCGAGAATACTGCCAACTTATGCAATCAAGGGGCCCATCACAATGGACCCCTAGATATAACCAACAAGCCAATCCCCAGTCTAGCACAAACACACAAAGGGCTAGCAACGCAACAGTGCCGATGGATGTAGACGCCGCACAAAGAAGGAGACCTCTGATATGTTTCAATTGCAGAAAAGAGGGGCATAGGGCAAACGTCTGCCCACAGAGGAAGAATATCAGGGAAATTCACGAGGAAATCAGGCAGATGAGCACAGTAGATTTCGAAAAGTTGATCTTTGATGAAGGAGAAAGAAGAAAGCAGCAGGGTTTTGCAAAGGACAGCCAGTAGATGTCGCTGGACTGTCCAAGAATATGTTCTCAGTACTTACTCCAGATGATGGCGCTGTTGACCATGCCAATGTATGCGATCCAGTTGATCAAATAATATTTAACAACATTTCATCGGAGACAAAGATTGAGAAAAAAGAGACATCTGAGAGTATGCCCTCTCAAGAAAAAGAAAAGCATGTAGTCATGGGGATCAAAGTGGATTTACCCATGATTAAAGTCGAGATCAAAGTACCAGAGAATGGTCAAATGGTAACAATCAAAGCGCTTCTAGACTCGGGAGCTACTACGTGTTACATAGACAAAGAATTTGTGAAAACAAATCGTCTAAGCACAAAGAAACTTCCCATAGCTATCCCGGTCTATAACGTCGATGGAACCAAAAACGAACAAGGATCTATCACAGAAACTGTGGATCTCATTGTCAAAGTCCAGAATCATACAGAACGAACATCTTTCTGTGTTACAGGACTGGGAAAAGTTAACCTCATACTTGGAGAAACTTGGCTTAAGATCCACAATCCCAAAATCGACTGGAATACTGGAATGATCTTGTTTACCAGATGTCCACAAAGGTGTCACATACGAGTAGTTGAAGACAGAAAGCAATGGAAGAAGAAGAAGATAGAAAAACAAAAGATAGAAATACCAAAAATAGTGGAAGTCGACGATGATGATGAAGATGAAGAACAAAAGGAGGATCGCATCCTCTGCATCATGATAGGAGATGATAAGAAGGATGCTTCAATTCGAAATATATCCCAGGATTTAGCAATAGAGGCAGAAAAGAAAAAGATAAAGAAATCTTTTGAAGACATCGTCCCAAAAGCGTATCATGGGTTCAAATCGGTATTTGAAAAAGATTCTTTTGATGAACTGCCTCCTGAACGAATTTGGGATCATGCTATCAAGTTGAAACCTGGAGCGAAGATGCATATGGGAAAAGTGTATAACTTATCCTTTACCGAACAACAAGAGTTAGAGAAATTTGTCAAAGAAAATCTCAAATCGGGACGAATACGCACCTCTAAATCACCAATGGCTTCTCCATTTTTCTTCATCAAAAAGAAATCAGGTGAATTACATCTGATCCAAGATTATCATCGCCTCAACAAAATTACTATCAAAAACTCCTACCCATTACCACTTATATCAGAGTTGATAGATAAACTCAAAGGGGCCAGATATTTCACTAAACTTGACATCAGATGGGGATACAACAATGTTCGTATCAAAGAAGGAGACAAATAAAAGGCAGCCTTCATCACAAACAAAGGCTTATATGAACCTCTTGTTATGTTCTTCGGACTTACAAACAGCCCTGCTACCTTTCAAACCATGATGAATCATCTCTTTAGAGAACTCATTGCTAGGGGCAAAGTGGTAGTTTATATGGATGATATCTTGATCTTCACCACAACAATGGAAGAACACCGTCGCATGATTGAAGAAGTCCTCACAATATTACGCGATAACAAACTCTATCTGAAACCCGAGAAATGTGACTTCAAAAAGACAGAAATCAACTATCTCGGCTTTAAGATATCCTTTGACAAAATCATGATGGACCCCATCAAAGTCCAAGGGATAGCTGAATGGCCTACTCCAACGTCTGTCACTGAAGTCTGTTCCTTTTTGGGATTCACCAACTTCTATCGCTGTTTCATACGAGGATTTTCTGATATAGCAAAACCCTTGAATACTCTTTTACAAAAAGATAGCAAATGACACTGGGATCAGGAACAAAAAGACTCATTTGAAAACCTTAAAACAGCATTATGTTCAAAACCTGTTTTAGTCTTTCCTGAACCCAATCGCCCATATCTTGTAGAAGCAGACAGTTCTGGGTATGCTACAGGTGCAGTTTTATCACAAATGAGGGATGATGAGAAGTGGCATCCTGTGGCATACATCAGCAAAGGATTATCACCTGCAGAGAGAAACTACGACATCTATGACAAAGAGATGTTAGCTGTCATACGTGCATTGGAGCAATGGCGACACTATCTAGAAGGAACAGATAGTATAGTCAAGATCCTCATGGATCATAAAAACCTAGAGTACTTTATGAGTGCCCAGAAATTGAACCGTCGCCAGGCTCAATGGTCTCTCTTTCTTTCTAGGTTCAACTTCCACCTTTCCCACAGACCGGGAAAGAGTTCAGCCAAACCAGATCTTCTCTCAAGACAAGCAGACCATAAAGAGGGGGTGGAACATGACAATGAGAACATCATACTGCTAAAACCAGAATTCTTTAAACCAAATAATCTGATTGATAGCGCTTGCGCATCTCAGATTAAGGACAAACACACCCTAGCAGTTATAACAAACAACATTCCACTCCTTCAAAAGATAGCAGATGAACAGGAGAAAGACGGAGATGTCAAGATGTGGGTAGAATTGTCAGCAGATGAATGCAAAACAGCTACAATTGCAGGATGGGGACAGAACAAAAAAGGATTACTTACGTACAAAAACAAAATCCTAGTCCCGGACAGTTGCAGAGCAGACGTCGTCAAACAATGTCATGACACTCCAATCGCAGGACATCCAGGGCAATGGAGGACACTAGAGATAGTGTCAAGAACATTTTGGTGGAAAGGAATGGCAGCATACGTTGGGAAATATGTCAAGAGTTGCGACATATGCCAAAGAACAAAAACAATCACTCAAAAACCACGAGAATTGACTCCAAACAAAATACCATCTCATCCCTGGCAAATTATCTCTACAGATCTCATCTCACAATTACCAGATAGCCAGGGATATGATTCCATCTTAGTGGTTGTTGATTGTTTTTCAAAAATGATTCACACTATGGCAACAACATCTGATGTTACTGCCGAAGGAGTGGCACAATTGTTCAGAGACAACATCTGGAAGCACCATGGACTACCCGAAAAGATTTTATCTGATCGCAGTCCTCAGTTTGCCTCTAAAATGATGAAGGAGTTGAACAGATTACTAGGCATTAAAACAGCCCTGTCCACAGCATATCATCCACAAACAGATGGTCAAACAGAGAGGATTAATCAAGAAATCGAGCAATACCTCCATATCTTCGTTGATCATCGTCAGTCAGATTGGATGAATTGGTTGCCAATGGCAGAATTCTGTTATAATAACAGGGTTAATGCCTCTACAAAATATTCTCCTTTCATGTTGAATTCTGGACAGAATCCAAGGATGGGATTTGAACCGGGCAAGACGTCCACTATCGATTTGGTAGAAAATTTTGTTGAAGGATTGAAGAGGACAAGAGAGGATGCAGAATCAGCGCTGAGAAAAGCGGCTGATGATATGAAGAAATACTACGACACGCACAAGGGAAAGACTCCCAAGTATCAAATTGGAGATAAAGTCTGGTTAGATGCATTGAATATTCAAACAGGACGACCAACTCAAAAACTGGATCACAAAAGACTTGGACCATATTCTATCGTCAAAGTGCTTTCAAACAATGCATATGAGTTAGCACTCCCCAAGTCTATGAAAATACATCCAGTATTTCATGTCGTCAAATTACTACCATACTCTCCAAATGATATTCCAGAATGAGTCGTAAAGACTCCTCCACCACCCATCATCAAGGACAATGTTGAACAATACGAAGTCGAAAAGATCTTAAATAGCAGAAAATATCATGGAAACATTCAATACCTTATCAAATGGAAAAATTACCCAGAAGACGAAAATTCCTGGGAACCAGCACGCATCATGCTCAAAGACGTACCAAAGCTGGTTAAACATTTCCATAATGAACATCCAACCGCTATCAGATCAATTCAACATTGTTCCATTCCTGTCAAATGACTCTCCAATTTAGCCACTCTACCTATGTGTGGATCAGAACATGCAGCCGGTCTAGATCTTTATAGTGCAGAAGAAATTATCATTCCTGCACATGGTCAGAAATTAGTCGACACTCAAATCTCCCTGGCTATACCAGATAATTGCTATGGACGTATTGCTCCTCGCAGTGGTCTGGCTGTCAAAAACTCTATTCATATTGGAGCAGGAGTAATCGACTTGGACTATCGTGGCCCTATAAAGATACTATTGATCAACCTCGGAGATAATGACTTTACAGTCAAAATCAAAGACCAAGTTGCTCAATTGATCTTAGAACACATATCTCTGGCTAAAATCGAAGAAGCCACTTCATTAGATGATACACAACGTGGAGATAAAGGTTTTGGATCTACTGGAATTTCCTTTGCTCATCAAGTCGTCTTGCCCTAAGAAGGGGGGTATTTGTCAGAACGTACTTATTTTTCCTTTCATTTTATGATTTCTTTTACTCTTATCACTCAAGATCTACATGAGATATCTTATCTCATCTTATCAGATCATCAGTAGATCTTATCGCGATTATCTATGACTCATTTCCATTTAGTCGTCAAGCCACTTACTATACAATTATGACTACAATTCTCACAGACACTTACTGATGCAGTGCAATGCTGTGCATTGCTTACTGATACTTCTCACAGATGCTGCGCATCTTATTTACATATGCCTGCCCTACAGTGACAGCACATGGTCTGTGCGCCGATCCCTGTAGTATATAAAGACTCTCATGTAGTAGATAGCTCCTTAGCTTTATACATCTGAGATATCCGCTATACAGCGTGACTTTCTAAGGTGTATTGTCTCTCCCACTCCAATCCCCCTCTTCCTTTCAGTTGTGACCTTGCTGTTCTAGCGTGCACCTCACAGAAGGTCTGTAGTGATACCCCTGGTAACAAGGTAGTGAATACACACTTGATAGACATAATAGATGTTCCTAATGATGATGAAGAGTGAGATAGACAAGATAGTGATGAGGATGATTCCACCAATGACTATATGAGGATCCAGGGTGATGAGTATAGGATATCTTAGCAACACTTTAGAGTGACTTAGAGATCTTAGACTTAGTTCTTTAGATGAAGTGAGTAGTGAGTTTTAGGTCAAGTGCAGTATAGGAGAGTCCCTGGATTGCGAAGTTGACAAGACTGGGGTTTAAGACTGCCAGTTTGTCAACTATTTATACAAAACTGGAGATCTAACTATAGTAAAGTTATGCAGCAATGCACAGTAAGTACATGTCCATGTGATATAAGTGGCTCAGCCACAAGTGCAAAATGAACAAGAGATAAACAAATGTAAATAAGATTGAAGAGATGGGGTCCTTGCTAATTGTATAGTAGCAGTCCTTAGCAAGTAAATGTTATAATAAATAAAGGAAGAAAAGAAAGGAAAATATAAGTCTAATATAGTACCTGGAGCTAAGCTCACACTTAAGTATATAAATACTTAAGTACTATAAAAGAGAAAAGAAAGACAAGTCCTTACTAAGTAAAGTGGAGCTAAGCTCACACTTGTAGTAATAATACTACACTTTACTAGTAAGTAAGATATAAGAAAAGAAAAGAGAAGAAAGAAAAGAAAAAACAAACCATTACGAGGTGCCAAAGCAAGTGCCTTGTAACATTTAGTGCTGTAATGTCAGAATTGTCTGAAATTACCCCCTCCTCATGGTCTGGCCTCCTGGTCAGACAATTGGCTTTATTGAGGGCTCCAGGATGGTGGGAAATTGAAAAGTTGAAGCAGGAAAGGAATGGGCTCCATTGGACTTGACATCAGTTAAGTTGTTTAGCTGTGGAGAAATATTCAAGATTCTTGTGATCAGACCATATGTCCACAGGGTGAGGACTTCCTTTGAGGTAATGATGCCAGGTTTCCAGGGCACAAATGATGGCAAGCAATTCTTTGTCATAGATGACATAATTACATTCTGGCAGTGTCATCTGCTTTGATAGGTATGTGACTGGGTGCCAATGGGAGTCTGGACCCTGTTGGGATAATATTGCACCATAATCAAAATCTGAGGCATCAGTTTCAAGTTTGAAAGGGGCATCAAAGTTGGGTATTAGGAGGATGGGAGTTGTAGTAAATGTGTGTTTCAGTTGTTCAAAAGCAGATTGCCATGCATCATTCCATTCCCAAGGCTGGTCCTTGCATGTTAATTCTGTAAGAGGTTTGGTCATTTTGGTGAAATCCTTGATGAAGCATCTATAGAAGTTTCCAAACCCTAAACACAACTGTATGTCTTTGACATTTTTTGGAATAGGCCAGTCAGTAATTGCTGATAATTCAGCTGGGTCCATATGGACTTGGTCATGGGAGATGATCATGCCAAGATATTCAATGGATTCTTTCTTGAAGAAGCATTTTTCTGGTTTCAAAAATAGATCTTCATTGATAAGGCATTGAAGGACTTGGTGAACTAATTTCCAATGTTCTGCCAGATCATTTGTGAAGATAAGGATATTGTCCATGTAAATGATAACATGTCCCATGGTGATAAGATTGTTGAAGAGGGCATTCATCATAGATTGGAATGTAGCTGGGGAATTCTGGAGTCCAAAGAACATTACAGTTGGTTCCCATAATTTTCCATTGGCTATGAAAGTGGCTTTATGTTCATTGCCTTCCTTGATGTGTATGTTATTGTAGCCCCATCAGAGATCTAGTTTGGTAAAAATTGTGGCTCCCTTAAGCTTATTGATTAATTTGGGAATGAGGGGCAGTGGGTATTTGTTGGTGATGGTTCATTCATTTGATCTCTGATAATCCTGACAGTGGCATAATTTACCATCCTTTTTTCCTATGAATAAGAAAGGAGCTGCCCAAGGAGAGTTTGATGGATGAATATATCCCTTTTTGCTGTTCTCAGAAATGAACATGTGAAGTGCTTCCCATTGTTTGCTGTCAATAGGATAAGCTTTTCCAGCATAGGGTTCAACTCCTGGTTTTAAATTGATTGTGTGATCCCATGAATGACATTTTGGTAATTGGGTAGAGGCTTCTTTGTTGAAGACATTTCCTAGGTCATGATCCTGGGGTGGGACTAGTTCCATACCCTTCCTGTCATGTTGAATGTTCATGGCAATTTGTGTGGATAGGGTGGTTCAAAAAAGGTTTAGTCCATCAATTGTCCATTGATCTTTGATTTGATTGATGGGTTCATCTTCTTTGGAGAACACCAATGCATTGTTTGGCAGAGATGGATTACATTTGGCTGAACGACATGAGAATGAAATGGTATCTTGGGTCCAATCAATGTTCAGGTTGTGTCCTTGTAACCAATCAGTTCCTAAGATTATGTCTTCTTTTCCTAGGTCAGTAATATAGAATTTGTTGGTTTTGATATGTGGAGGTTTGAGTGCTTTCTTGATTTGTAAGGTGATTTGACACATGTGTGTGATATCACTGTCGATATTCTTAGTTCCATCAATGTTTTTGACTGGCATTTGTCATTCAAGTTTCTGAGTTGGTAAGCAGTGTAGGCACACAAAGTCTTGATGAATTAATATTCCAGTTGCTCCACTGTCGATAAGGGCTTTGGTGGTGACTTTCTGATTTTTTATGGAGATTTCAACAGGAATTCAAATGGAGGGAGAACCATTGTATTTCAAGAATGATATATACAGTTCATTGTCCAAATTCAAGTACTTGCTCACAATTTCCAATTTAGAATCAGTTACTCCTTTGTCCATCACTGACTCAGGAGACTTTAAAAATTCTGAGTGATCTTGAAGAGATCTTGCATTTCTGCTTTATCTTTGTCAGATAATTTCATAAGTGTGCAGGAAATGGTGATCATGGGGTCTTCATTATTACATTCTTGGGTTCCCCTTACAGCACAAGTGGGCTTAGATGTTCCATAGTTCTGGTCATGTTTGACCTTGCATTCTCTGCCAAAGTTGTACACACAGGCTTGGGGAAGCAACAAGTAGGAATATGATTGAGGTGATGGTAAGCAGCATTTTCCCAGAAGGGAAGAGAACAGACAGTAGGCCTGCAGCAAGTTAAGTAGTGAGTGCAAATAAAGGTGATGTGACGTGGTATGAGTGTGTCAGACTGGGTAGTAGACATCTTTGAGTAAGTGTACAAACCTGCAGCAAGTAAAGTAGCAAGCATGAATAAAGGCAATGCAACATGGTATGAGTTTGCTGCAGGGTAGTGATGAGATACTGTAGGAATAAGATGGGGAAGTACTCACTCAGACTGGGTAGTAGATGTCTGAGGAGATTGTAGGTATGAAGTCCAAATTATATGGTGTGTAGTGGTAAAGTTGTAGCAGAGAGTGTAAAGTAGAATACAACAGTTACCATAGTGGGGGCGACGTGCATCATTGTGGAAAAGAGGTGGAGTGTGAGGTTCTCAGACATGTAGGTAGTCCAAGGAGTAAGAAGTATGTATATGTACATTGTAGGTAAAGTAGTACATGCATGGTGTGTTATAGGGGAAAGCCAAACAAAATATGTGTGTGCATACCAAGTGTTAACAAAAGTGTCCTTTGATACCACATCTGAAACAAGCTCCTTCTTGTTTCCTTTTGTCATGTTCTTTGTCCAACAATCTTCTGTTTCCAGTAAACCCAGCACATGTGAATACTTCTCATTGGAACATTTCCATGGGAGAGAAGTCTTTGATTGCATGTATGGTGTGTGGGTTTAATTTCCTTAGGTGAGAGTCATTACCCCCTTTGAGTAAATTGTCAGGGTAAAGGAATTGTCTGCCTTGACCAGATTTGAGGATGTTCTGGAAGTCATTGCTTGATTCGTTCTGATCCAACCTTATGGTGAGGTTTTACCATTCTTGTAAGGTTGCTGGTAATTTATCCCTGGTTGTCATGATGGTATCCTTGATGTCTTTCCTGAGACTGTTCTTAAATTTCTCAATGTTGGTTATGTTGTGATAACCCATGGTGTCAGTGATGGAATTGAATATGGTGACATATTCTGAAGTGGTGCCCCTTCCCTGGACTAACCTATCCAGGTTGTTGTGTGATAACTCCCCTTCATTACTTGGGTAAAACTTGTTGCCAAATTGTTCCTTGAATTGTTTCCAGGTGAGCATTGAAGTGGACATGGTGAGCTTATCAATGATTTGTCCAGCCCATGTTCCTGCAACCATTCCTTCTTTGCAAAAGGATAATGCAAAGGTGATTTTATCTGTATCATCTTTGAAATTCTTGGTAAAGAAATATGGTTTAACTTTTCAGATAAAGTCTTTGGTGGTGGGTTTGGTTCCAGAAAACTCAGATGGTTTATTGAGTCAGGGTTCCTTGGAGGAAGTGGATGACATGTTAGCCATTCTTGGTATAGTTGATTGAGTTCTCTTCAGGTGCAGGTAATTTGTTGCTGATGTCAGATCAATTGGGTTTGAACTCTCAGTTCTGGGGGTGACTCTTGATTGAAGGAAAGGGGTGGATGAGGTAATGGTTTCATCTCCTGAAGTTGGCACTTGAGGAGTAAAGAAGGTTTCCACTTGAGGAAGGTCATTTGAAATGTTGATTGGTGTTTGTGGTCTTGGGGGTTCTGGGCAAGTTCTTGTGCAAGATTCTGATTGTTATCTTGGTATAAGACTTTGTTGGTATTTAGGGATCGTGGGTAATGAAGATATTCATTTGGGATATACTTCAATGTAATCATAGTCCTTCTTGTTTGAGGAATCTGTTGGAGTTTACAGTGACATGTGACAGCGAACACATGCAACTGCATGTGACTGTGAACATGCAAATGTGCGACTGCATGGCTGCACCACATGGACATCTTGCGGGACTCAGGGATGATATGGATGGACCCATTAGTTACAGAAAATTTCTCTCACATCTTTTCCTTTCCCTCAGTCTTCTATGAAGAGACTGAGGTCAGTACCTACTTTCTACAGTGTTTGTGTTTTATGTTTTCTCACTATTTCTTCCTGTAGAATATTATTCTCTTCTTTCTACAGTCAGTGTGCTCTTTCCAAGTAACCTCCTTAAACAGAATCCCAGCAAGTGATAACTTTGTTTTCATTGGGGTCATCGAATGCTTCATATATCCACTGGTTATGTTTGTCATAGAAGGTGTATTCATCCTCTTTGTTGGTATATTCTTGGAGTGTAATGGGAAGTCAGTTCTCAAGGAGTTGTCTATGTTGGCAATAAACTTCAGTGGTGACTGGTATTCCATTAGAGAATACGACTTGGGGTTCCTGGTTTGTGTGAGTGAAATAAGCAAGTTGATTATTAACATAAAATAGTTTGTTGCTGCTGTCGTATTGGAGGTAATCAGGCCACTGGTGATTGGTTACATCTAATGTGATAGTGTTTGCAGGAAGAAGTTGGTTGTGGTAATCTCCAGGGAGATTAGATGATGTAGAAGCTGTAATGAAGGTGCATGCTTCCTAGAAGTGTGGTGGTTGTTAGGAGGAGTTCGGAGTCTTGTCAAAGTGCTAAGAGCAGCCTATTGGACGGTCTTAGGGAAGGTCTGATACAATAATACCCCTGGTAACAAGGTAGTTGATACATGCTTGATAAATGTAGTAACTGTTCCTGATGACAATGAAGAGAGGGATCAACAAGATAGTGATGAGGATGATACCACCAATGACTAAATGAGGATCCAGAGTGACAAGTTTAGGATGTCTTTAGCAACACTTAGAGTGACTCAGAGATCTTAGACTTAGTTCTTAGAGTGAAGTGAGTTTCTAGTGAGCTTAGATCAAGTGCAGTGTGCTAAGAGCAGCCTATTGGACAGTCTTAGGGAAAGTCTGTAATGATACTCCTGGTAATGAAGTAGTGGATATGCACTTGATGTGCATAATAGAGATTCCTGATGATGAAGATTGGGATTAACAAGATAGTGATGAGGATGATTCCACCAATGACTATACAGGGATCCAGAGTGACAAGTGAAGGACATCTTTAGTGACACTTAGAGTGGCTTAGAGATCTTAGACTTGGTTTGTAGGGAATGAAGCAAGTTTGTATCGAGCTTAAGTCAAGCACAGTATGGGAGAATCCCTAGATTGCAAAGTTGACATGGCTGGGGTTCAAAACCACCAGTTTGTCAACTATTTATACTAAACTAGAGTTCTAAGTATAGTAAAGTTGCACAGTAAAGTACAGCATTGCACAGCAATGCATGAAAGTGTGCAGTAAAGCACAGTAAGTACATGTCCAAGTAATAAGTCATGTGGCTCAGCCACTAGCACGAAATGAACAAGAGGTAAACAAAAGTAAATAAAGATGAAAATGATGAGTCCTTACTATAAGTAGGAGCTAAGCTCACTGCTGTAGTTAATACTACGCTTATAGTAAGTAAAATAAAAAGAAAGAAAAAAGAAAAAGAAGGAAAAGAAGACCATTACAAGGTGCCAAAGCAAGTGCCTTGTAACACAGTGTAGGAGAATCCCTAGATTGTGAAGTTGACAAGACTGGGGTTTAAGACCACCAGTCTTTCAACTACTTATACAAAACCAGAGCTCTAAATATAGTACAAGTAAATAAGGTTCATGGATCAACAATGATTGCACAGCAATCAACAGAATCACATGACCTAAGACACATCCATGGATATAGTAAGTGGCTCAGCCACAAGCATGAAAATGAATGAGAGATAAACAAGGATAGACAAAGACAAGATGAGATGAGTCCTTGCTAATTGTATAGTAATAGCCCTTAGCAAGCAAATGTAAATAAATAAACAAACAAATAAAGATAAAGAAAGGAAAAGATAAGTCTTTATAGTACTTGGAGCTAAGCTCACACTTTAGTATGTTAAATACTAAAGTACTACAAATATAAAGAGAAATGAGTCCTTACTATAAGTAGGAGCTATGCTCACAGCTGTAGCTAATACTACACTTATAGTAAGTAAGATATAAGAGAAAAAGAGAAAAAGAAAAAGAAAACCATTACAAGGTGCCAAAGCAAGTGCCTCATAACAGATGCTGTGCAGGCATGAATATTGAGAAGCAAGCACTTGAACTATTGGTGCAAGGGGTGTATTGATTAACAGTCAAGTGGACACACAGAATGATCCAGGGCAATGTGCAGAATATCAATGTTTAGGTGTGCATCATTGCATCACACTATGAGTGTAACCCTGCAGCTTACTCACCACACACATCCACCAGACACCTATCCAATCCACCCCCTACATACATCAGAACTACCTACATCAGGATATCACATGCCTATAGACATTGTCACATTACTATATCTCCTGCCATCCACCTCATGCATTCCATCTCTCATCAAACAGTACTTAAACCACTAAATGACCACAGAACAGATTATTGGATCACTATCTTCTCCTCTGTATTCCTACCTACCATCAGTTTTCTATTGTTTTAGATACAGACAGTTGTCCAGTTTAGTTGCCTTTGTCCAATCTTGTCTCCCTTGAGTGTTGCACACACAAGTGCACTTCCACTCTTGTTTAAACTTTGACCTCTGGGCTGTTCAAACTGCAGCTATGTTCCCACTGCATTACCTCACTGCCTATATCCACTCCCACCACACCTGACATTGTTTTCTTATCAGACCCTACCACCACCAGATTAGACCCCACATCATCTTCCCATGTTTCCACTCTGACTCTTATTGAAAGATCATCATTGCCATTGTCCACATCATCCTCCTCAGTCCCAGTTTCCACACCTCTCCCACTGTCCTGCTACTTCTCTGACTCAGATACTGATTCAGAACATACACCAATGCCACCACATATGGAGCAAGCTTGCTTCAAGCAAACCTCACTCTCCAAACCACCAATCCTCACTGCAGGGCAAATATCACCTGAAATATTGCATCTCTGGTTCTGAGGGTGCCATGCATGTCAAAGATGGGCAGTGTCATAAATAGTAAATAAATAGTAAATAGATTGTTTGGAGACAGAGGCAGCCTTGTAAGCCAAGATGTAGGTTAAAGTAGGAAGAGGACCAGAGTCCAGATGTCATGCATGACTGTAAGATAAGAGAAGATGTGTACTAGATGGTAGAGGGTACACAGAAGAAGAGAACTGCATAGAGCAGGTATGTCAGAAGAGAGCTAAGAGAGTAGAAGAGATACTCACCTCAGCACATGCAGAAGTGCTGAGGTGAGACAAAGACAAAGTAAAGAAGATATAGTA
>QLPN01004738.1:0-11223 GCA_003314395.1 Albatrellus ellisii | reverse complement strand
GAGATGATGGTGGCATGCAACAAGGAACCTATAAGCTGTTGGTAGTCACTGTGAAGGGAAGGAGATGCAATGTAGTCAGGATCTGCTTTGGTGGGAGAAGAACCTGGGGGTAATGGAGTTGTCATTGCATTACAGTCTTCGAGGTGAAAGTGATTGAGAAGATCTCCAATGTATGCTTCTTGGTTGATTTCCAGTATGTGTGCTGAGTGATCTCAAGTGACATGGAGTCTGAGATATGACTTGGCTTCCCTGAGGTCTGTCATTTCAAAGATGGCTCTTAATGCCACTTTGCAGTGCTCAACTTCCTCAAGTGATCCTCCCAAGACAATGATATCATCGACATAGAGAATGATGAGGAGGTGTTTGGTTGAGGAGGTGGAGACATAGATACCAGAGTCAGAGTACGTGCAGGTGAAAGATAGGTTGAGAAGGGAACCATGCATTTTGTGATGCCATTGGCATGAGGCTTGTTTAAGACTGTAGATGGCTTTAGACAGGTGACAGACTTTCCCTTCTGTTCCTGGGGTGATGAAGCCTTGTGGTTGATCCATGTAGATTTCTTCATCTAGGTCTCCATTTAGGAATGCTGATTTAATGTCCATGGAGTAGACTTCCCAATCCTCTAGTGCAGCTATGGCCAAAAGGGTGCAAAGGGACTCAAAGTGTGCCACTGGGGAAAAGGTTTCTGAGTAGTCAATGCCATGTACTTGTGTATATCCTTTAGCTACAAGTTGTGCTTTGTAGCAACCATCTGCTTTCTGCTTAAACACCCATTTGTTGCCAACAAGGTTGTGTCCTGGTGGAAGATCTACAAGATCCCAAGTCTGATGTTTGTGCAAGGAATCAAGTTCTTCATTGCAGGCAGAGTGCCAGGAGTTGCTGTCAGAGCTAGTAAGTGCTTGTTTGAGTGTGAGAGGGTCGTGCGAGATGGCATGGGAAAGGATAGCTGAGATTGAGGGACTGCCATGTGGTGTGGTGAAAATGTTGTCACTGTCAGACCCCCCCTTGCTGAGAATGTCCATGAAGGCACACGGGCCATAGGAACTATCATCAAAATGAGTAGGGCATTGACCGATGTGCTGGGAGCGATGGAGGGCAGGTGCATCCTCATCGACCATGACCACATGAGGCTGACAATGGACAGGTGGGGAGCAACTTTCCCAATGCAGGAGAGCAGGCGATGGTGCATCATCTGTGTGGGCTACATGTTGTGCATGAATGTGAGGTGGTGTGATGGCAGGCACAGTAGCTCATGAGGGCATAACCAGAGGAGGGGGCACTGGGGGAGTGTCATGGATGAGGGGGTCCAGAACAGGCTCAAGAGAGACCACAGGGACAGGAGGAGCCAGTGGTGCATTGGAGACTGGAGGAGCCTGGGTAAGGATAGTGGGACCTGAGGGGCCAGTGGACAAAGAGCCATCAGAGGAGGCATCCACATTAATCCCTGTCCCAGAATCATCATCGGTGTCGAGATCCTCATTGCCAAGGCTGGGAGGTGCAGGAGGTGGAAAGAGGTCATGCACAGTAGGTGAGGTGATGGTGACAATGGCCAGGAATACTGCTTCCTCAAACACAGCATCCTGACTGACAACTGTACGATGGGAAAGCATGTCCCAGAACACCCAACCCTTGGTGCCAGCCTTGTAGCCAATGAAGGTGAGTGCATGCACTTTTGGGTCCAACTTGGAATGCTGGTGATCAGGGGTTTTGACCCAGGCATGGCACCCAAGAATGCACAGGTGTGAGACATCATGCAGTGCAACAGTGGGCATCCAAAGGGACACAGGAGCTTGCAAACCCAGTTGCTTCACAGGAGACAGGTTATATGTGTGCACAGCTGTGCACACAGCATGTTCCCAGAAACCCAGCAACAAACCCGACTGGTGCAGCAGCAAGAGTGTGCGATCCAAGATGGTCTGATTCCAATGCTCTGTGCAGCCATTCTGCTGCAGCGAGCAGGGGACAGTATGTTGATGTTCAATACCACAGGACAGGAGGAGATCAGCAACTTTGTCATTGATATATTTTCCCCCACAATCAGAGTGCAGGACAAGCAGCCAGTGACCAAAAAGGGTATGGATGCAAGCCAGATAGTGGTGGAGAACCAGCAACAGCTGATCTTTTGTATGCAGTGGATATACAACCCCAAAAACACTGTAATCTTCAAGGAATGTGGCGAAGTATTTGTTACCAGACCTGATGGACACAGTGCCAACAGCTCCAACCAAGTCCATGTGGATGAGACTGAGCACTTTGGTGGCACACATGTGTGAGATGTGGAATGGGAACTGTGGTAGCTTGCCTTGGAGGCAGCCTGCACAAGGTGAGGAGGAAGGAGGTCTGGAGGGAGTGGCAAAACCAGACAGCTGGGAAGGTGTAATGTGGCAGACCACCTCTTCTGAGAGGTGTCCTAGGTGTTTGTGCCAAGTATGGATGGTGGGAGACGTCATGGAGTGGAGCTGGATTGGGGTCTGGAGATCAACCCAGTAAGTTCTGTTTTGTTGCATCTCAATGCTAAAGAGTTTGCCATCATGGGAGATGGAGCAGGTGCCTTTGTTGAAGACAATGTGAAATCCAAGGTTAATCAGTCGACTAACAGAGAGAAACTGACCCAACACCCCAGGTACATGTAGGATGTTGGAGAGGGACAGGGAGACTGTTGTTTGATCAGGTAACACATGGAATCGTCCACAAGATCCTGTACCAAGACAGGGTGTGGATGCACCATTCCCAACAGTGATGCTATGGAGAGGTGCTGCCACATAGGAGTCAAGATCCTCTCAGTGAGGTGTAATATGGTCTGTACAACCAGAATCCAACATCCAAGTATTGCCCCCACCAACATAGTAACACACATCAAATAAGGAATCAGAGGTAGATGACATGGAATTAAGGCTAGGTGGTGTATCACTGGCATCCTTCTCCTTTTTCTTGTCCAGCCTCATTTTAACATCCACTGGCATGCCATGCAACATCCAACAGCTTTCTATGGTATGGTTCTTCCACTTGCAGTGAGTGCAGAACTTTCTGCCACATTGGTTTGATGAGGGTGAAGAGTGGAAGGCTGAGAGAGCTGATTGTGGTTTCAAACATGCTTCTTTGTCTAGGATCCTTCCACAGATAGTGGACAAGTTGAGCTGATCAATATCAGAAGAGGCCAAAACAGCAGAGGTAAAGGAGTTCCAGGACATCGGTAGGGCATGGAGGAGTACAAAGCACATTTGCTGGTCATTGATGGTGACACCAGACTCATGGAGCCTATCACACACCACTGATAGAGTGTCAATTTGAGCCATTAAGGGTGAGTGAAGGTTGAATTTGGAGATGAACATGGATTGAAACTTGATGAACATGGCAACTGCTGACTGGTGACCATATGTTGCTTTCAGGAGCTCCCAGGCATGTCGTGCTAGGATTGCTTCAGAAGAGATGAGGATAGATGGCTGTGTGCTACAATGCATTGATATAACAGCTTTTGCTATCTCATTGTTGTCACACCAGATCTGTATTTTGTCCATGTTTGTTGTAGTCTCAATGGGTATTCCTCCAGGTACTTCTGTCATGCTGATTATTGGGACAATTGAAGGCTTAGATATGGTGTACCATACTCCCATGATTATCAACACTGATTTGAGGATGTTGGCCCACTGGTGGTAGTTGGTCGTGCCTTCAAGGATGACAGTGATCTTGGGTATGGAGACTGAAGATGAAGTTTGTGTGAAATGTAGTAGTGTTAGGATAAGAAGGAGTTTGGATTGTGAGAGTGTAGAGATTGCAAGAGTAAAGATGAGAGTAAGAGTTACGCAGATGACCTGGGCAGGGCCCATAACCTGTGAAACACAGGCCATATGTGTGAGGAGAACTGACTATAGTTCTTATTATTATGTGGTGTCACTTCTATCTACTTGTAGTAATGGGAATGGTGCATGGACCAGAAGACTATGAACAACTGAACTGTGTATCGGTGTATGGGAAAGTGTATGTGTGTGTACAGTAGATCATCTGAAAAAGGAAGAAGAAGATTAGTCAGTGTATGATCATCAACACTCACAAACACTCTCTAAGAACTAAGTCTAAGATCTCTAAGTCACCCTAAGCATTGCTAAGACATCCTAAACTCATCACTCTGGGTCCTTGTTTAGTCATCAGTGGTATCATCCTCATCACTATCTTGTTGATCCCACTCTTCATTGTCATCAGGAATGTTTACTACACTTATCAAGCACACAACAACTACCTTGTTACCAGGGGTATAGTTATCACAAACCTTCCCTAAGACTGTCCAATATGCCACTCTTAGCAACAGCTAAGTAAATGAATACTATAGTACTGTGAAGGATAAGAGATAGAGTCCTTACTATAAGTTGGAGCTAAGCTCACAGCTGTATTTAATACTACACTTATAGTAAGTAAGATAAAAGAAAGAAAAAAGAAAAAAGGAAAACTGTTACAAGGTGCCTATGCAAGTGCCTCATAACAATTTTTTCTGCAATAATGCTGCACCATGAGCAAATTGAGATATATCACATTCCAATCTAAAAGGTTGTGAGATATCAGGCTGGGATAGTACCAATGCAGAGGTAAAATCATGTTTGAGTTTGTCAAATGCACTTTGTTCTATATTTTCCAATGCCAAGGAATATCTTTTTTGGTGAGATCATTCAGCAGTCAAGTGAGATGGGAGAAATGGCAGATAAAACACTGGTAAAAACTTCCAAAGCCTAGGAAGCCTTGGACTTCTTTGAGATTGCAGGGAATTGGCCATTTAGTGATACCATGAAGTTTGATCAGGTCCATCATAACAGTATTAGCCTTGATATGTACTCCAAGATATTTGACTTCTTCTTTGTGGAATTCACATTTGGAGGGTTTCAAATACAATTGATACTTCTGCAATCTTGATAAAACTTCTTTGACAAGTTGATGATGTTCTTCTAAATCAAAAGTGGCAATCAAGATATCACCCATGTAGGTAAAGACTTTGCCAGTTTCAATGAGGTTGGCAAAGATTTCATTCATCATGTTTTGGAACATTGCTGGTGAATTTGTTAGTCTGAAAAACATAACAAGAGGTTTCAATAACCCTCTGTTAGTTTTGAAAGCTGCTTTATTTGTCACCTTCCTTGATTCAGATGTTGTTGTAACCCCATCTTACATCAAGCTTGGTGAAGTATTTGGCATGATGTAGTTTACATGATGTAGGTTATCAATGATATCAGAAATTAGTGGAACGGGGTATTGGTTTCAAATGGTTAGAGCATTGAGTTGGCAATAGTCTTGAATGGGTCACAATTTTCCATCCTTTTCTTTACAAAGAAGAAGGGTGATGTGAAGGGTGATTGAGAAGGATGAATATAACCCCTTTGTTTCATATCATCCAGAAATTCATCTAAATGAGATTGTTCAGTAGGAGTATTGGGTAATAAATCAATAGTGTGATCCCACTTGCTTCTGGAAGGAGGGGATCTGGAAGCATCTTCTTCAAATATGTTGTGGAGTTCTGCATATTTAGAAGGTAATTGATCAAAATTCTGTAATTTTTGTGGCATGGCTGATGCAGCTAAATCCATAGCTTGTGAAGTACATTTAGTTGTTTGAAAGGATAAGGAATTTCTTTTCCAATCAATGACAGTTTTAACCATGAGTGACCTAGATGTCAGGACTGACAAACCTACAATGTCCATCATAGCAAATGTTGCAAACCTGACTTATCCCTGCCTCTGTGAGAGGACTTAATTGGAGCTGCCTTGGATCTAAGCCAAGGGATGAAGGATCTCAGCTATAGAAGAAGGGTGGAACCAGCTGCAACAAGCTGTTGACATGTGATGCTCTTTGCACCAGCATCTGCCTCCCACACTTACCTTACATCAGCATGGTCTGTGTACTGCCCCTCATAGTATATAGGTACATGTAGAGGGACATTGATCATTGATAGTCAGTTGGTTTCTTACCCTTGCCCACATCATGGATAGCATATCACTCATTATTTACATATATTCAGCTGTCCTTTTGTGCACTCTTCTGCTTCTTGGGCTTTTGCCCACTCTGTATCCACCTTGTTCCTTTTGTCCTCCTTGAATGGAGTGACTGGCCTCAGGTTGACTGCCACACAATCATCATGCACTAATACAAGCTGGGGTTCATTCACTAACTATAGCAACTACTTATAGTACTAAGGAACACACATAGACCAGGTGCAGTACTCTAGGGTAGGCTAAGTAAGTAGGAAGTGCAGCAGGCCTGAGAACAGGTGCAGCACATGTGCAGCATGTGTGGGATCCAACCCATGAGGCAGTAAAGACTGTGATAAGATAGAGGATTAGATGTAGATCAGATAATATGGAAAGATAATATGATATGATCTAATCATATCAAAAGTAAAACATAAAAGAAAGTAAAAGAAAAGGAATAATAACAGTAGGGAATAAAGTCAGCACAATAGGAGTCTGACAGTAGAGGGTACACAGATGAAAGAGAGAGCTCAGCACATGCAGAAGTGCTGAGGTGAGACAAAGATAAGGTAAAGAAGATATAGTAGGAACAAGATAGAGTTTAAGAAGAGCTCAACCATAAAGAGAAGAGAAATACCAATAAGATGAGATAGAGATAAATATACTCAATAAGTAAACAGTGTGATCAGCATCATAAGGTAATGAAAAAACCAACAGGTTGTTCCACTGTCAATTAGTGCTGGTACTTGTTTACTGTAATTTTCTGTTTGAAGTATAACTGGCAAGTAAAGACTATTTTCAGTAGCCTTAGCAGACAAACTAGTAGTACAGAATTGAGAGGTTAAGGCCCTATACCACACAGTAGATATAGACCTCTTTAAAGATTCTTGTCAGGCTGCTATTATTCTCCTTGTCTTTCTCTTCATTTTTCCCATTTTTCTTATGGCTCTATTGTTACAGACCTTACAATCACTCCTGATCTATCAAAGTGATTCTCATGGCCATGCATTCCTTTTGTTCATCTTTATTGGCAAATAATGCACCTTTTGTCTGATCCTTGATTGGCCCATTTATGAAGTACTTATGACTTGTTTTCCCACTGTTACTGTGGATGCTCACTCAGCTCTCTCACACCTGCTGTGGAGTATCACCAATCATTCTCACACTTACTGTGGACATCAGTCATCCTCTTTCTGATTGGTTGCTCTTATTATCTCTACTGTGTGGCCTTTGCTAGTCCATACACCTGCCCTAGAGTATAGTACTATATATACTATATGACTCCTAGCATTTATTCCCCAGTTCTGATCATCTGGGATATCTGCTAGTTGAAGTGTGATTGTCCTTTTGTTTGTTTTCTCCTTTCTTCAATTGTTCAGCTTCAATGATAGCATCAGCCTCACAATTCTCTTTCAAGGATTCAGTGCAAACAGAACACTTGTTGATAGGTAATGAAGCTAATAGATGTTGAATGTGCACATGGATGGACACAGCATCCATGGTTGGTTCTTCATCATCAGATGGGACTTCTTTGATTTGGATGGACAGGGCATGCTGATATGTGCCATGGGCATGTGTGAGAGGAATCTATAATTATGACCACAAAGGAAAGAGAGTTAGTAGTTTAGGGTGAGAAATGCAATAATGCAATGTCACTGGGTGACAGTGAGGAAATGCAACAGAAATGCAACACTTACATGTGACAATGGGAATAATGGAGAATGCAATGCAAAAATAAATGTGACCTATGAGGTATGTGCACTTTCTTGACTGTGAGACATGTGGAGGGAAGAGTGGAAAGCACTTTTTGCAATCTGACTCAGATGGGAGAGGGGAGACAAATCACAGGTGGGGGGAATCTATTCATTTCTGATGGACAATGAGTCACATAAATACAGGCTTAGCTCCAAGACCAGAGCGTAACAAAAGAAAACAGAAAATTTACAATGTAGGGTCAATCATAGGGATATTTGAAATGAGGTGGAGTCTGGACATGAACAAATAAAGTATCATACTATAATGGATGAGTGAAGAAGGAAAAGCACTGATTGCACCAAATGCTGACTTTGTGACTCATGACTCCATGGTCACTTTGGCAGGCCTGGACCACACCTCAGCCTATACATCCTATCAGTCCTGCTCCTTGTTGGCCAAACCCAGTCCTGTATTTGTTAGCAATTCACAGTATTTTTGTTCAGCTTCCTATCACACCCACTTCTTCCCATATGTATTACTTATGAATGCATACATACTCATGATGTTTCAGACTACTTACATCTCCTCAGGCTAAATCTCCACTTCACACACTTGCCACACTTACTCCACTGGGACAATGCACATCCCTCCTACATATGGGCATTCTTGTACTTCATCACTTTACTCTCTGATCCAACCCTACTCATTGGAACTATATAAGATGGGCACTTACTATACAAACTCCTCAGATGTCTTACTACTCTGTCTGAGTGAGTTATCCCCTACCCTATCTTATTCTTATCCTCATCATCCCCTGCAGGCCATCCAGGACATTTCCAAACATATGACCTTGTCCAATGGTCATTTTGGTGGCCTGGGATGCATAAATTTGTTTTTGATTATGTCTCAGGATGTTTTACTTGTCAGTCAACAAAAAATCTAACTCATCAACCTCATGTCCCACTACAAACCATCAATCTGATCCCAAATGCCTATCCTTTTTCCACAGTCACCATGGATTTTATTGTCACCCTACCTATTTCAAATGGTTATGACACTATTGCTGCATTTGTTGACCATGATGTTACTAAAGCCATGGTTTTAGCCCCTTGTTCTAGTTCTATCACCATGGAACAAACTGCTATCCTATATGCAGAACAAGTATGGAAGTGTTTTGGTCTACCAAAAAAGATCATCTCTGATTGTGGACTGCAGCTTGCTTCCAAATTTACCCACACCCTTACTCATACTCTTCATATTTCTCAGAGTCTATCTATGGCCTACCACCCTCAAACTGATGGTCAAACAGAATGATATAACCAAGAACTAGAACAGTACCTCTGCACTTTCTGTAACACATGCTAAGACGATTGGTCATCTTATCTACCAATCACTGAATTTGCTCATAACTCCCATAGTCACTCCCATGTGTTAAAAACCCCATTCTTCTCTCTTATGGGGTATCACCCTTCTGGAGGACCTTCTATCCCCTCACCTGTTTCAATCCCTTCTGTTTCAGATTGTATTGCCACCCTATTGACCCTGTGGCATGATGTCAATGCTGCACTCACACATACCCCCCTCATTTCTCCTGTCTCCCCCTATCAATCTGGCAATAAAGTTTGGTTAGATGCCACTAACCTTTCTACTTCTCATCCATCTCATAAACTTGCCCCTCACTGTTATGGCCCCTTTTCTGTTATTTCCATTATTAATAACTCTTCCTATCATCTCTACTTACCTTCTTCTCCCTCTTGGAAATGCATTCACCCTGTTTTCCATAGCTCCCTTCTTTCTCCCTATCACTCCACTGCTTCTTATGGTTTCAAACCTTCCCCACCACCTCCTGACATTGTTGATGGCAAATTCCAACATGAGGTTGAATCTATTCTTGATTCTTGCTTCCATCACAATCATCTTCAATACCTTGTCCATTGGAAGCATTTCCCATCTTCTGATGATGAATGGCTCCCCACCTCCCACATGACCAATGCCCCACTCCTCATTTCCACCTTCCATCACCATTTTCCCTCTGCACCCCATCCCCTCACCATCTGTCTTCCTCCTCATCCCATGGGTCATGGTCACCCTTGAAAAAAAAGGGGGGGGGGGTGATTTCACATTATACATTCACCATCCAGTCTAACTATCCCCATCATGTCACAACACTCGCAAAACCTCTTCTCTGCCAAACATATTGATGACTTTCATTGTATGTTCATAGAATTACCAAACACATGACCCCTTGCCACCTTGAATGGGGCATACTCCTCAATTTCTGAGGAACTCTCTAACACTTCAGGGGCTTATTGTTAGCCACACAACAACTCATTGTCCTATGTGCCTTACAACATCTAGAACAAGTATGGTGATGAGCATCATGTGCACATAATACTGGAAAATGACCATCAGCAACATCAGGCAAACACAGTGACATTAATGTGCCACATGCAACAATCATCTGTGGCTGCATCAATTGTGCATTTGTTTAGACATCAGACTATAGGACTGGGTTTGGCTGATGAGGAACAGGATTGATAATATGTATAGGCTGAGACATGGTCCATGGAATCATGAGTCACAAGGTCAGCATTTGGTGTGATCAGCACCTTTCCTATTTTGCTCATCCATATAGCATGATACTTGAATTGTTCATGTTCAGACTCCACCTCATTGCAAATATCACTATGATTGACTCTGCACTGTAAATTTTCTGTTGTGCTCCAGCCTTGGGGCTAGACTTGTATTTAGATAGTGCATTGTCAGTCAGAATGAATGGATTTGCCCCACCCATGATTTGACTTCCCTTCCCCATCTGAGTCAATTTGCAGAAAAGCATGTTCTGATCTTCCCTCTGCATGTCTCACTATCAAGAAAGTGTGCATTCCTTGTAGGTTGTGTCTATTATTGCATTATGTTCCCCATTGTGTTGTATTGCATTGCATTCTATATTGCATTGCATCTAGTCTCCAATGTGTTGCATCTAATCTCCATTGCATTGCATTGTGTTATCTATCATTTTCATTGCAGAGCTTACAGTATCACATTTCCATCACATTTCTTTTATTGTCACCCAATCACATCACATTGTTGCCTTATCCATACTAAACTACTAAATCACTCTTTTGGTGTCTAGAGGATCTTACAATTTGCACCCCTCAGCAATTGCTGTTGGTGTGATTGTAGATTCTGCCATCACCCCACCACTGCACATATCAATGGACCCAATGATCCCTATACAGCTCCACTAACCCTGCACATATTCTTCTACCCCCTTCACCCAATTACCAACCCACACGAGCCTCCACACAAGTAGAAGTGGAAAAAGAAGAAATCTGAAAGAAGAGGTATCAAGCCATTCTTGACACCTTAGCAGAACCTCCAGCACCCCCACTTTGCAACAAGAGGGGTTCCTCTGTCTCTCTCCCTTTATCTGTAAAGGAAGAGGATACAGATATTGATTTAGGAACTTACATAATGTCTCCCCCTCTTTCTTATCACACCATTTTGCCTGAGTATCACACCCCATCCCCTTCTCCCTTTCCTATGTCTGATGATTCTACTGCCTTATCCCCAC
>QLPN01004731.1:22229-51653 GCA_003314395.1 Albatrellus ellisii | reverse complement strand
GAGAGTGATTGGTGATACTCCGCAGCAGGTGTGAGAAGGATTGGTGAGCATGCGCAGTAAGTGTGAGAGAAAGAGTCGTAGCTAAAGATAGAACGGGCCGATCGGAGATCGGACGACATACGCGTCATCGGCCGATAAAGACGAAGTGAAAGAGTATGTGACCGTGGGAATCGCTTCGATAGATCAGGAGCGATTGTAAGATCTATGACGATAGAGACATAAGAAAATAGAGAAAAATGAAGAGAAAAATAGGGAAAATAATAGCGGCCTGACACTCAACAGGTAGGTACATGAGGATGTGGCAGATGCAGCTGCAAAGCCTATATGGTGCTGTAAGACCTGCAAGCAGGCTATTGACAATCTTGGTACCTTACTCATTTACAGCTGCACACCAGAATCATGATATGTGCAGTGAGCTTGTGATAATTAAAACCTTAACCACAACTGCCATATCTGCTGATGGATGCAAGTCATAAGATTCTCTAGACACCAAAGTTGTAATTGTTAGTAGCTTAGCACAGTTAATGTGATAATGCAAGGTAATGAGGTGAAAAAATGGAAATATGACACAGACATGATACAATAATCATAACAATGTCCATGCAGTAGTAGACTCAATGCAGTAATAACACAATGCAATGCAATAGTGAACACAATGCAATGCAATGGAGAATGTAACACAGTGCAATGCAATAGAGAATGCAACACAATAATAGATGTGACCTACAAGGAATGCACACTTTCTTGATAGAGTAACATGCAGAGGGAAGAGCAGAATGTGCTTTTTTGCAAGTTAATTTGGACTAGAGAGGGGAGACAAATCAGGGGTGCAGGGGGAATCAATTCTTTTCCAACAGACAATGCACTATTTAAATACAAGTCTAGCTCCAAGACTGGAGCACAACAGAAAATTTACAGTGTAGGGTCGATCATAGGGATATCTGCAATGAGGTGGAGTCTGCATGCAAATGATTAAAGTATCATGCTACATGGATGAGCAAAATAGGAAAAGTGCTGATTGCACCAAATGCTGACTTCACAACTTGTGACTCCATGGACCACATCTCAGCCTATACACCTCATCAATCCTGCTCCTTGTCAGCCAAACCCAGTCCTATAGTCCAATGCCTAAACAAATGCACAATTGATGCAACTGTGGATGATTGTCATGTGTGGCATGTTAATGTCACTGTGTTCACCTGATGCCTGATGTCACTGATGGTCATTTTCCAGCATTACATGTGCATGATGCTCATCATCTCCTCCCAACTGAAATCTTGACTGTCCACATTCAATGCAATCAGGTGCAAGACACAACCAGAAGGGATGACTCATGGGGGTGATGGTGCAGGCAGAGTGAATGAATCAGTAGACAAGGAAGAGTGGCAGGGGGTGGATAGGTGGGTATAGAGACACTATCCAAGGTGCAGTGAGGCACAACATGGATGGTGAGCATGGATGCAAGGCAGGAGTGGGTGGAAAAATTAGAGTGGGAGGGTATGGAGAAGGAAAAGAAATGAGATGAATTCATTTTTTGTTTTTGGGTGGAGGGACTTGGAGAGATGAGAGGAAGAGAGAGACAGATGGAAAAACAAGAAGGTAGTGCTGATCAAAGAGGGAACTGGGAAAGGCAAAATAGAGCAAGAATATAGTGGGTGATAGCAAAAATGGTGCAAACAAGGAAAATGGAGTCTGTTTTTTTTTTGGGGGGGGGGAAGGTTAAAGAAAAAAAGAGAAAAACAGAAATGTGAAAGGGAGTGAAAAATGTGGAGGGAAGGTGAAAAGACATGCAGCAATTGTGAAGGTGCAGGCACTCCTGCCCTAAACTGGGGAGCACAATAAATTGACCACCACCATGAGGCTTCATCAACACCATCTCCTTCATCTGCCAACATGTCCTGCTCTACTTCCCTCACCACTACCTCCTCCAACCATGCACTTTTGTGGCTGTGAGCATGCATGCACATGATGCTCAATGAGCAGCCACAAGGTGAAGGGCTGTCTGAGGAGCCATATTGATTGTGGATGGCAGGTGCAGGGTATCTCTTGGTACATAATGTGGATGGGCACAGGGGCATGGAATACTAATCATCAATGCACAGGAGCATCACCGGCAGCATGGTGGCTCAGAAGCTGATGCTGCCTTCTTCATAGAAGGCATGCACAGAATCTTGGCACCCATTGCCAAGGCAAGCTGGATCAATTGGGTGCATGAATTTCTGCTGCTGGTGCAGATTGTGGAATGGTCCAGGCAGGCCAATGAGGCACTCAAGTGTGAACTGGAGTTCAAGGGAGTCACCAACTGGGAATGCAAGGAGTGTGAGACACAAGAACATGCAGAGTGGGAGGTGCAGGAGCTGGCAGACTGTGAGGCATGAGAATGTGCAGAGTGGGAGGCACAGGTGCTCAAGGCACATGAGCAGGCAGAATGCATGGCATGGAAAGAGGCAGATTGGGCATTGCAGCAGGAGGCAGAACATGAGATATGCATATTATGCATGACTGAGGAACACCTGACCTCACTGCAGGTTGAATGGGCAATGCTGCAGGCAGGAGTTGGAATGCACAGGCAGAAGGCTGAGGTCATACTGTCCCCACTGAAGCATGGGCAAGGGCAGATACAAGAGTCAGGTGTCAAGGCATGTGCAGCAGCCCATTGAGTAGCCAAGGGCAAACAACCTGTGCCTCCTGAGCTGGTTGACAATGAGGACAGTGAGAATGAGGATGGTGACAATGATGAGGGTGAGGCTGGAGAAGGGATGGTGGAACTGATTGGCTTGACCATGTTGACAGCATCAAAATGTGGTGCAGAAGATGTGGATGAGGACACCACACCATGCCAATGAAAATGTGCATGTGCAGGCACAATGACCCCAATGACAGTTGCTGGTGCAGCCAAGTGATGAGGGTGGAAGCAGACTGATGTGGGGCCAATGCAGCAGGTATGTACCCTCTCTGTAACCTCTCCTCAGCATGGTTGATACCTTGCAGGTGACAAAGTTGTGCTCCCAGTGATGACACATGGACAGCATGTGCTTGTGGCATGAGCAGGCAGTGTGATGCATCAGGTGCACACATCAGTGGCAATGCTGTGAATTCACCATATAGCCAAACTGGGTGGTCACCATAGGTGAGTCCCATTACAGGTGTGGCACAATGTGGACACTAATCAACAGATTACAGAACTGTGGTCTCCAACACCACTCATCATGCAAGGCAGCAGCAAGACAGCTGGGCCTAGTTGTGGTGTCATGCACAGTTGGTCTGTCTCTGAGGGGCCCCTACCAGGGGAGGCAGATACATGGGCCTCAACTTCTCAATGGTCCTGCTGCACCTCAACTACTAAAACAGCAACATGACAGATGCCACCAACTGGGGAACCCCTTGGTGGTACAAGATGTGGTACACCAAGATGGGGCTGCAGCAGCTTTCAATTGACCTGTCCACACATTTACTGGAGGCCAAGATCCAAATCATCCATGTGCAACTCATGGAACAAGAGTGATGGAGTCTGGAGCACAGCAAATTGCATCAGAAGGCAGTGGGGTAAAAAGGGATGGGAATGGAGTGGGAGTAACAGGCACCACATGTGTGTATTTTTGTATTTTTGTTTTTGTACATCTAAGAGCTGCTGGAAACCTGCAAATATCAAGCAAAAGGGTGAGAGTAAAGGAACAAGTGGGAGACTTGTGAGCAGATTAAAAACTGGATAGGGAAATAAATAAAGAGAAAGGAAACATAAAAGAGACACATTTTTAGTCACATTTGATGACTTGCTTCTCAATGTCATCTAGCATAGTAGACTCCAGTTGATGGAGATGATCCATCACAACGTCTATAAGTTCATTGAGTGGAGGCAAGGGAATTGCATGTCACATGAAATAGGGGATGATGTGAAATGCTGTGATTGGCCTGTCAAGAACTGCACTATTGAGTTCACAGAGTATATATGTGCCTCCTCTGCTGCACATGAGCATGATCAGGGGCCTGGGGTAGTGGGGATGCATTTTGTGGTTTAACTTTTGATGGCAGTGTGGTGGATGAGGATGAGAGTGCCATGCTGGAAGTCAAATTTGTGGATAGTTGCATCAAATTCATGCTTGAATCTGGCCACAGCTTCCCATCACACATCAAATACTGTGGAGTATGGCTCTGCGAGATGCTCTTGTCACTTCTGTAGCACAATTACCCTTCAAGTGATAAGATTGGTGGTAGATAAAACAGAGTCTGGTGGCAGGATAAGATATGTAGCTTCTGCAATATTGAGGGTGTTGATTCTTTAGTGCATATTACTATATTCTTTGTTCAGCTTTCTCCCTTCACATGCATACATCACTTCCTTATATGTACACTTCTATAGCCTTGCACTTCATGTCTCCCTGGGATCATATCCACCTATATCTCTGAGACAATGCACATCCTGTCCACATACAGTAGTCATTGTATTTCACTTCCACTCTCCACTCTGAACCTTACAGAGCTAGCACTATATAAGATGGGTCTCCTACTATACACTCCCTCAGACATCTTTACACTTGTCTGGGTGAGTACCACAATACTCCCCATCTTTCTTCTCTCACATACATCCCTGCAGCATACTTAAACCATGTTTCCTCACCATCTTGTGTTGGTAACCACTCACTACCACTGCAGCTGCCACAGGTCATACTCCCTCCCTCACTCTCCCTTCTGGGAGTCTCATATATGCTATCATTGATATATATCCTCATTGCTGCTGCCTACCATAGCCTGCATTCACAGAGGGGTAGGATAGGGTGGGTGCTGGTAACAGCAAAATAAGGGGAACACCCCATGTGTCTACAAATTGTAACACAGTCAGCCCAAAATATGGAATACACAACCTGAAACCATTTTGACTGGTCACCATCTGCAGCCTTGAACAAAGCCTGGTGCACATCTAAATGTGGACACTGGATGATGCCATTGACATGTGAATTGTAACCAGAAATGCAGATATGCCAGATGTGATACTGATGCACCAAATAGTCAAGTGCTTTGACATACAGCATGCCATTGTCTGACACAATGCCCATAAGTGCTCCCCAGTGACAAAGGACATCTTTGAATATCCAGTCACTGAGGGACTTTGCTGTCTTGGAATACAGCATGTGAAACTTGGGATAATGTGTGAGTGTGATGCCAATGCTGCTAGTGAGGTCACACAACAGACTTTAGAGGAGATAGAGGTGTTGAGAATCTGGGCAGGGCAGCAAACTGAGAGAAGACCATGATATAAAACAGACAGGCATTAAGCCCAAGACAGATTGAGATTGTGAGAAGAACTAGAGCTCATCAGAGCAAGAGGAGAGAGCAAGATTGCTACATCTGTAAGATGGAGAAGATGTGTACCAGAGGGAAAAAGGGTACACAGAAGAGAGAGAGAGCTCAGCACATGCAGAAGTGCTGAGGTAAGACAAAGACAAAGTAAAGAAGATATAGTAAGAGCAAAGTAGAGTTGAAGAGGAGCTCAAACTATCAAGAGAATAGAAAATACCAATAAGATGAGATAGATATAAGTATACTTAATAAGTAAACAGTGTGATCAGCATCATAAGGTAGTGAAAACCAACAAGAGGAGGAAAGGGGATGATAGTATATTCAGAGACTAACTCACTATGAAGTGGATATCTTGGAAGTACTAAGCTAAGGAATCAGTACATTATGAAGTACAGTATATATAGTAAATGCCTATGCACACAGACCATGTATGTCACTGTAGGGCAGGCATTTGAAGTATAGTAAAGAGGATAGCATGATGTCATGCACAGCATGTGTGAGAATGATCTGTAAGTAATGCACAGCATTGCACAGTCATCATGAGAATATGTATCATACATGATGAGTAATCAGCCCAATGATGAATTGAGAATGAGTCATAGATTATTGTGAGAGATCTAATTGGATAAGATCTGTTGTAGATCTTGAATGATAAGATAAAGGAAAATCATAAAATGAAAAGAAAAATAATGTGTCCTGACAGTGAGTGAGCAATGACCTTGTGCAATATACTTATATCTGCCCAATGGAGGCATGTGCATTGAATCAATGTACATTTTGGCAAATAAGGGTGCTGGTGTTGCAACTGTCAGAGGCAGCAAGACATTCCTAATCTGTCACAGTTGACAGATATGACATGTCTGCACAAACCAGGTGACATCTTGTGGCAATTGAGGCCATCAGAAGCATTTGTGAACTAATGTGCATGTCACATAAATACCCACATGACCAATATCATCATGTGCAGATTGCAGAATGGGTAATCACTCCTCATAAAAGTGGACTGCTTTGTGCTGGCCATGCAGGTCTTTTCACCAGAGTCATCCTGTAACTATGAAAAATTCAGGACAATGATGCATGAATCATGCATACTGTGCATCATCAATATCAATGAGGCACTATAAGTCATCCAGCCATGCATGAATGGTGAGAAGCTACTTGTCCTGTCACAGCACTGCAGCATTTTGCAGAATCAGTTCCATCAGCATGCTTTCACCATTGGGTTGAGATACTGTATTGCCATCTACTGGGGTTTCTGATATGCTGTTAGCTAATACAGTGAGGGATTGGGAGAAAGTGTGGAGACAGAAATGGTGGGTTAATAATATGCAGGAAACTGTAAAAGTGGTCAATCCATTTGTCAAATTTCTCTTCATCATCAACTTCAGACTTATCACCAGGCTGTGAAGGCCTCTATGACAGTCCATCTGGACTATGGATGACACCAGGCACATGTACAAGCATGAAGTGAAATCCAAGGATGCTGATAATCCACCTATTGATACTTGCAGAAGGCACAAGGTCTGGGTTAGATAGCATTCCTTTGATATACTGGGCATCAACTTCAATGAACAGATTTTGAACACCTATGAGGTAGAGTTTTAATGTGTGCAGGGCATGGAATAAGCTGTAGATCTCAAGTTTTGCCTGCAAAAAGTGTGACTCACAATCATCAAGTGTTATTGAGCCAAAATGTGCAAAATAGTGTCACCCATTATTTTCCAAATCTTCTGTTATGACTTATCATGACTTCACTACAACTGTACATCTATTTTTGTTTGGCCTTCCCCTCTGCTCACTGCTGCTCACTACACACAAACTTTACAACACATACATTTACCACACCACTTCTCTTCTTATCCTTGGACTGCACATACACATCTCACCCCACACATACTCCAGATGACATGTGTCCTCCCACATATGGCAGTCCTTGTTCTACACTCACTTACTTTCCACCCTAGCCTTACCTGTGAACACTATATAAGATGGACTCCTCTACACATATCTCCTCAGATGTCCTACACTTAGTCTGAGTGAGTACTCTCTCCATCTTATTCTCCACTACCTCATTACTATCCCTGTAGTGCACTCTTACACTGTGCTGCCTACTGTGTTCACACACACTCATCTCCACTGCAGTCATGTGACTGCCTGCATCCCTAATAATGTTAGGGTTCTCATCCATGCTATCTCTGATATCATCATCACTGTTGCCTGTGCACACATCTTCTTGGCTGAGGATGAAGCTGACTGCAATATATGAAGTGTCAACTGAAAGGATAACAGGTGCAGGTGAATGATAGTTGATGGGTCTGAGTGTGGGGGATAAAAGGACAGCTTGTTTGAGGTATCCTTGTGCTGCTAGCTGCTCTGGACCAAAGATGAAATGTTGAAGTTTACAGGTGAGCATGGTGAGAGTGTGTGAACAATGTGTGAAATTGCAAATAAAGATGTGAAGAATGCTGACAGTGCTGAGGAATGTGTGAACATCAGAGAGGTTGTGGCAGGGACCCCAATTAGATATTTTTGTGATGCATGATTCATCAGGGACACAACCTTCTGGAGTACAATGGTGTCCCACAATGTTGAAGTCTGGAGCACAGAGCACCATTTTGTGCCCTGAAAATGTTCCTCCAGCATACTTAATTCATTGGACAACATGGTTGAGATTTTGAAAGTGCTCCCAAATAAGGCATTGGATGCTGGGATTCTGAGGGATTGTTTTGTATTTACCATCAGCATCATGGTAATTGGTGTCAGGACCTTTCACTGGTATGTCATTGATAAATGGTACTGTGACATGTGGGATTTCAGACTGTAGAATATGAGTAATGTCTTTGTGGAAAATAGGAATAGAATTCATCCACCCCATCAGAAGGGTGACAAGACACAATGCACCAAATGGTGACTGGAAAGTGGTTAGATCTCTCAACAATTCTGCAAGTGATTGCTCATCATAGCCAACATATAGATCCAATGTCATGCTACAAACATGACCCACAAATTGTTCTGCAAGAAGGTCTGTGAATGGGGGTATACTGGAGTGTTGGATCATCACTATGTTGAGCAGTTTGAGACTGTACAATCCAAAGACTGGTACTGTCCTTTTTGATGATGCAAAACCAGTGAGATCAGTACAATGAGTTGGACAGCTTGTAAACACTGGCCATGATCTTTTTGGTAATAAGGCAACAGACTTCATTGTAGATACCTGGTGGAATGGGAATGTTGTACCATACCCAAGGATTGTGTTCTATGATGGGGATCTTGATGGGTGGGAAGAGGTCTTCTCAGAAACATCCTCACACAGAGTTGTCCCATGCAAAACCCAAGTGCTGTAGGCACATAAGTGATGCATGAGATTGCACTTGGCAGGCCAAAGGAAGTCACCTTCATGTGCTCTGTCTATGATGTCTCTGTGTTCATTAGTATAGTGTCCAACTGGAAAAAATAGTGGGGGATTTGGTAAAAGTATAGGAATAGATGTGAGTGGATCACTGCATATATCACAAATAATGCAAAAACACAATGGGAGATCAGCCATAACCAGGTGCACTTTCTTTGCTACCAGCTTATACTTCCTCTTCCATATACAGCAACAGTGGAGTCTGAAGAATCAAGAAAAACAGAAGCTGGAAGCATAGATGGAGGGGATTTTTAGTATAAAGATGAAACATGGGAACAGGATTGTAGCAAGTAGGCAAGACTGCACTCTCACAACTTCACAATCTCCCTGACACTCAGTCAGATCCTCAAATCACAAACACCCAATACTTATTTTTGGCAAAACTGGAATCAATGGGACCCACACAGTAGTGTAGGCACAGTCACCAATGACCCCATGTTAGGATCATGGATTGTGATTGTCTGATCCTCATTACCAAAGTTGCAAATGATGATGCTTTGCATTAATATATTGAAAGGTTACCCAAGTAGGATGTTATATGCTGGACTTTGGATGACATGGACCTGCAAATATAATGTGATGTCGTTAAATAAAATGGAACATTATGGGCAAGGCCAAGTGACCTGTCAACTTCACTGTTTGCTGACTGCATATTTAAAACCATGCTCAGGTCATAAATTAGGCTGAGCAAATGGCAAACTTATTCTGACATTGTGATCACATGGCACCCCAGGTCAATGATGCTTTCAACATGTTGATTGTTGTTGACCAGCAGCAATATGGAACACAGCAACACCAACCCTTTCACAACTATGAGTGATGTCAGACTCCTATTGCTGACCTTATTCCCTACTGTTATTATTTCTTTCTTTTATTGTTTCTCTTTAGATCATCTGATAAGATAATATCTTCATCTTATCTTTCACATCTTATCTCATTGGATATCTTACTTACTGTCATTATGGTCTTCTTGGGGATTGTTCCCACAGTTGCTGTGCATCTGTAAGCTGTGTTCCCACACATGCTGTGCTTTAGTCACTGCTTGACCTGCCCTTAGTTACTGCACCTGGTCTGTGCACAATCCATAGTACTATAAGTAGGGAGGTAGCTAGATGAATAGACTCCAGCTTGTTACAGCTGGTTCATCCCCTCTTCTTTAGTCTGAGTCTCCTCATCCCTTGGGCTTAGATCCAGGGCAGCTCCCAGTAAGCCCTTCCAAAGGAAGGCAGGGATATGTCAGGAGTCAGTGGTCTTGCACTATGGATGTCCGCCATGGGCTTGATGATCCTGACAAGTGAGTCTGGTGGCTGGCCAGGCAGAAACTCATGAAGATACACTTTGTATGGGTCAGGGACAACAATAGGCTTGCTGCATTGACTAGATGCAACCACTTCTTTGAATTTGTGCAGCATATCATGCACTAGGTGGCAAACCTTTTTGTTGGAGATGGTCTGAGTGTATCTATTGATGATGTTGTTTTCATTGTCCTCCTCCACATAGTTTGCAGCTGCCATGGGAACAGGGTTGATGGGAACTTTCTTTGCCATCATTGCCTCCCAAGCTTGGTAGCAGACTTCTGGGGTGATAGAGTAAAGCTGACAATGGGTGATAGTTATCAGTGTTTCCATAGCACATTGGAAGACTTCTGCTGCATGAGCTTTGTTGTGAATCAGCAGATCCACATGATGCACATTGTTTGGTTTTCTCTGTGCAGGTGCAATGCATGATGGTGTGGAATTAGCAGACACAGGTGCAGGAATTGTTGTGTCTCAAGCCTGGGCAAAAGGGTGAATTGGTGGGCTGTTATTGTTATGAGCTGCTGACTGAGTAGTCTTGGCCTGTGGAGGCATCAGCTCCTGAATTGTCTGCAGTACATGTGAGTTATACTGTTGAGGTGGAGGTACCTCAGATGTGTCACAAGAATTGTTGTCACTTCTGCACATTGCCTTCATGTCCTGATGGTTGGCTGGAATGGTACCTGTGTGCAACACAAGTTATACAACTCATGCTCTAGATTCATGATATGCTTGTCCTTCAGCAGCTGATATGAGCTGGTGCCCTTGTTATTGAAAATGTGATTGTTCATCACCTGCACATTTAGCATCATCTGACTGGTGCTGATGTTTCCCAGATTTTGGTGATGCCACTCATTGACATGGTCATGCAACCATCATCCTGTGATGCCTCTAGGCACAAAGATCCCTGTAGGTAGAACAACTTTTCTGTCAGTGTTCCAACCAATTTTACCCTGCACAATGTAGTCATTGGTGACCAAAAATTTGTGAATATAGTGGCTTGTCTCTGCAGAAATTGGATGCATTACCATTTTCACATGGTGGTGCAGTACTTTGCTGTTGTGGATGTGTCATGCATTGGGACTCAAGCACTCTGGTGATCACTTGAGCCCAAGTGTCCATGTCTGGTACTCTGGGCAATTCTATTTTAATGTTAGTGGTGGGTGGTGAAGCAGTAGAAGAAGTTATGGATGGTGTTGTGCCTGTCACACAAATTGCTGATGTCATGTTGTGAAGGACATAGCATGCTGCTGCTTTGATGTCCTTGAGTGGATATTGTGAGGTGCATGCTAGACAGCGAGGTCACAACTGGAGTGAAGGGGGATTGGCGAGGGAGGAGACAATACACCTTAGAGAAGAGTCATGCCGTGTAGCGGATATCTCAGATGTATAAAGCTAAAGAGCTATCTACTACATGAGAGTCCTTATATACTACAGAGATTGGCGCACAGACCATGTGCTGTCACTGTAGGGTAGGCGTATGTAAATAAGATGTGCAGCATCTGTGAGAGGTATCAGTAAGCAATGCGCAGCATTGCACTGCATCAGTAAGCATCTGTGGGAAATGTAGTCATAGATGTACAGTAAGTGGCCCGATGACTAAATGGATATGTGTCATAGATAATCGCGATAAGATCTACTGATGATCTGATAAGATGAGATAAGATATCTCTAGTAGATCTTGAGCGATAAGGATAAAAGAAATCGTAGAATGAAGAGAAAAATAAGTACGTTCTGACAGATATGCATTCTCATGATCATGCTGTGGCAGAACAATTTGTAAATGTAGAGTGATGCATTCCCACAAGCTAAGTGGGAAGTCTTCAGCATAGCAGTTACCCTGCTCATATTCTGAGAGTCACTGGGTGCTCCACAGGAAACCCATGATGACTACAAACTGGTGGTGGTAGTCAGCAAAGTCACCTGGCGATTGCATACCCAAGAGTCTACACTCTTGTATGAGAAAGGATAGATCCACATGGGTCCACTTCTGAGTGACTTTGGACCCAGGGTATTATTTGTGAATCTCCACTTTGAAGTCTTCATATGTTTTAGCAGTATTGTTGTATGTCAGCAGTGTTGCCCAGGGGTCCTGGACATATATATCAACATAGTTTTGAGTGTGAATCTTACATGTCTGGTTGTCTTGAATTTGAGAGAGATTGAAGTGAAATTTGAAATCTTCAAAGTATTGTTGGAGGTCACAGGGGTGCTTTGGGTCAAATTTTGGTGTGGTTCTGTCACCCTGTGTGGGCATCATGTACTGAGTTGCCATTGGTGTGCTATGGGGTGAGGTATGTGAAAGGGATTGATGATTGGTTTGGTGGGATGGGGTTGGGGTGATAGTCAAGATCAAAGGTGATGATAAAGCACTGGATGCTGAGAAGAATGATGAGTCTGTGGGAGATGAAGTGCATGGGGTAAAAAATTAGCTCTTCTTTTGTAAGAAGTGAATGTGTGGAAGGTGGTGAATTGTGCAATGGGCTGATGAGTTGCTTGAGTTCATCTTGGGGCACTTCAATAGCTGGCAGGCTTGTATGTTGTCATGAATGAAGGTTGTAGTGGTGTCTAGACATAATCTTGACTTGCAGGCCCCTCATGGTGGGCTCCAATATGATATGTGCAGCAAGCTTGTGATAATTAAAACTTTAACTACAACCACCATGTTTGCTGAGGGATGTGGGTCATAAGATTCTCTAGACACCAAAGTTGTAATTGTTAGTAGCTTAGCACAATTAATGTGATAATGTGAGGTGATGAGGTAACACAAGGGAAATATGATAGATATGATGTGATAATTGTACAATGTCCATGCAGTAGTAGACTCAATGCAGTAATAACACAATGCAATGCAATAGAGAACATGATGGAATGCAATGGAGATTGCAACACAACACAATAGAGAATGCAACACAATAATAGACATGACTGACAAGGAACACACACTTTCTTGATAGAGTAACACATGGAGGGAAGAGTGGAATGCACTTCTTCACAAATTGACTTGGACTAGAGAGGGGAGACAAATTGGGGGGGCAGGGGGAATCTATTCTTTTCCAACAGACAATGCACCATTTAAATACAAGTCTAGCCCCAAGACTGGAGCACAACAAAACAAAACAGAAAATTTACAACATAGAGTCAATCATAGGGATATTTGCAATGAGGTGGAGTCTGGATGTGAATGATTAAAGTATCATGCTATATGGATGAGCAAAATAGGAAAAGTGCCAATCACACCAAATGCTGACTTTGTGACTCATGACTCTGTGGACCACATCTCAGCCCATACACCTCATCAATCCTGCTCCTTGTCAGCCAAACCCAGTCCAATAGTCTGATGCCTAAACAAATGTGTGATTGATGTGACTGGATGATTGTCATGTGCAGTGTGTTAATGTCACTGTGTTTGCCTGATGCCTGATGTTGCTGATGGTCATTTTCTGGCATTACATGTGTGTGATGCTCATCAACAGTCTGGCAGTGTGTAGTATGATGTGACATCTATTACTTACTAAAATACCTACTTTACATGCATGCTGCCAAGGAGACAAGGCTCTGAGACAGGGCAATGTATATATGTGACTACAGTATTTAAGGAGTCTGGGGTGTGCCCCTCCTCTCCAGCAACTATGAGCATGCAGCTACCAGTTACTACAGCTATGAGACTGACTATCACACAGATACTACACCATGAGCCTGCCACTATACTGTTTTACACCATTCTAATATCATCTTCTGATCTCTCATTTCATGTTCTTGTCTAAGAGCCTGCTGCTCTTGTTGTACACATCTCTCCACTTCCTCATATACTTGAACTCACACAGAAGCCCACAGCATCTTTCTGTACAGTGCACATGCATGGGCTGCCTGTTGGTGCAGGCTAGACAGGCATGGCGGTGAAGGCAGCAGGACATGACTAAAAAGGGAGGAGGTTCTGGATGCATGGCAGGAGGTGGTGGTAGACAATGAGGGTGATTACCCAGCCTAGGACAAAGGCTGAGAAGAGGTAAATGAACAAGAGAAGAGCAAACTCCATTATTGGAGCACAAAAGGGAGTTTTGAAAGGAAGATTGTAAGGACTGGTGCAGACAGAGCACACAGAAGAAAAGGAGATGTCTGCTTAAATTCTAAGACACTACTAGACTACTGATATACAAAATGCAGATGTGCACACACTGCACTTACTAATATAGTATGGGCCATAGGTAAAGAAGGAGAGAAGAGTGATCAGATCAGATAAGATCAGATAAGCAAGACAACACTGCCAGTGGAGCATCTTGCTCTGCACCAAAAACATAAGTGCAGGGGGCAGCATGGGCACAACATGTGGCTGCAACACCTGCTGCAGTGCCATCATCAGTGGCTGTGTTGGTGGCTGTGTGGTTGCCAGGGGGATGAATGACTGTGGTGACTGTGACAAGCTTGTATGCATGGCAGACAGCACTATTGATGTTGCACAGGGATGATGAGTCAGCTGCACCAAGTGGGACAGTGGGAGAGTCACAGTATGTGAATGCAAATGCACACACACATGGCAGGAGACACAGCTAGGTATGCCTAGTGCACCTGCCACATCAAGCAAGTGTTGTATGAGACATGGGTGACCTGATTGGGAGACATCAGAGTGAGGGATAGGTAGTGAATGCCAAGTGGCTGAGAATCCACAGCCAAGGATAAATTTGAAGGTTTCAACATCAATACCCATTGTGGTAATGAAGGCCCATTTGCTCTTGCTGGCACACAAATGCCACCATGTTGAACAACTCCTCTTCATGGAGATCATCATTGGCCAGAGACTGCAGCAAGAAATGGCTGTTATCTCTATCTATATTGTTAGGGGAGCTCAGTTTGTCAGCAGTGCCATATTAGGGCAAAATGGTGTATTATGAGGTTGACACATGGTTGAGATATCAGTGCTACAAGACTGACCTCCCCTGCTGTGGTGCACCATGTGTGGCAGTGCAGCATGCATGCAGCAATGTGGCATGTGCATGCCAGTGTGGCACAGCATGCCAGTGCATCCTGGTTTTTCATACAACTGCTTCTCACTGTGCTGTATGTGCTGGCTTCTCATCATACTTGACTATGCAGCATGTGTTGGCTACTCACCACCACCATGTGCTGCATAGACTGGCTGCATATATCTTTTTTATCATAACAAAAAGCAAATTGGATACTGGAGCTGACCCAATGTGATCCCAACAGATTATGTGGTCCTGCAGCCACAGACCCTCCCTCCCATGCCACTGCTGTACCAGCACAGCACAGCAGCTTGCTGGTTTGCTGCCCATGTCCACTGAAGATGATGCAGGTGATTGGCACATCCTTGTCATGCCCCCACCCATGTACCCATGCTGCTGCTGTGTCAACAGCATGCAGTCCCCTACCACCTGTGCCACCACTGTACAAACAGCATACCACATGCAGCCCAGTACTGCACCCCCACTGTGGCACTCCTGACAGGCACTGTGCAGCCAAGGTGCCAGCTGGCAACTGCACAGTGCATGAGGCCACACAGGCCTGTGCTGCCCCTTGCTCACCTACCTGCACCTGCATATGCACCCACACTGCTACTGTACCAGCACAGTGCAGCAGCTTACTTGCCACCCACATCCACTCAAGACAACATGGGCAACTGGTGTGGCCCTCCCCCATTTCCATCTGCATGCCCACATCACCACTGTCTCCACAGTGTGCAGAGGTCATGTGGGCCTGTGCCACTCACAGCTGCATGCCCATGTTGCTGCTGTGTCAACCATGCATGGCCCCCTGCTTGCCTGCTCACATGTGCACTGTGTCACTGCTATACCAGCACTGCATGGTGGCTTGCTGGCTTGCTGGCTGCATCCACTCAAGATGACATGGGCAACTGGTATGTCCCTCCTTCTGTGCCAACCTGCACACCCACATCACCACTGTGTCAACAGTGCATGGCCACTACCACCCTGGCCACACTGCCACTGTGCCAATACAGCACAGCCACCACTGAATATATAAAGCTATTAGAAGTTGATGGTAATTTTGATCTTGGTGTTGAAGATTATGGACCTCCTCACCCACACTGCCACTATACCAGCACAGCACAACAATGTGTCCCTCCACCCTGCCCACATCCACTCAAGATGATGTGGGAAATTGGTACATCACTTCTCCTGTGCCCACCTGTGTGCCCATGTCACCACTGTCTCAACAGTGTGCTGCCCTCTATCTGCCTATGCTGCCACTATATGATCAGCATGCAGCCACCACCTGCCCACCCACACTGCCACTGTGCCAGCACAGCACAGTAACATGCCTGCCTGACCTGCCCACATCCACTCAAGATGACATAGGCAACTGGTACATACATTCTCCTGTATCCACCTGTGTGCACACATTGCCACTATGCCAATAGCACATGGCCCCCTACCTGCCTATGCCACTGCTGTATGAACAGCATGCAGCCACCACCTCCTCACCTGCACTGCCACTGTACCAGCACAGCACAGCAATGTGCCTGCCTGCCTGCCCCACCCACATCCACTCAAGATGACATAGGCAATTGGTATGTGACTCTTTATTGTTGAAAAATTTCCCTCCTGTACTCACCTACATGCCTGCATCACCACTGTCAACAGCATGCAGGCCCTACCTGCCTGCACTGCTGCCATATGAGCAGTGTGGCCACCACCTTGCCTATACCACCACTGCACAGTGTGCTGCAAATCCCTCCTGCACACACATACTGCACACACCTGGCTTGGGCTCAGAAAGCTGTAGTGGTACATGAATGTTGTGCCTCTTTTCCTTTCTTTTATTCATCCTCAACTCACATAGGAACCATCAACTTCCCTACAACATCACAAGTATGTGTTCTGTTAACAGAACTATCAATTACATTCAACTTTGTGCCTATTGTTCATCCACTTCTATTGACATCTATCATCCTTTCCTTCTTTTCTCTGTTGCTTTATATATCTACAACTGTAATCATGTCTTATTAGTTGATAATTCAATCCAGCAGGTATTTATTCTATCTTGATGTTTGCAAACCTCTTGGTAGGTTATGTTCATACCATATTTTTAAACAATAATATGTTGGACAGAATGTTCAGGCTATTTTTTTCTGTATTGAATCACACCACTGTGTCCATGAGTATTGTTGTGCCTGCAAGTAGGCTGGGTACTTTGGCAACACAATCATGTTGGTCTTTCTTCTATTTTTATCCATCTACACTTAAATGCATTGGCAATGTCAATTACCATATTTTCTCTTTTAATTTATTTCACAGGTGCAGAGTTCCTGGGTTGATGGACAGGGACATGTATGAGTAGTGATCATTGTTAGTACAATGTAATAGGCTTTGCCAATAGGTATGCCTGGGTATGGGTATGGGTATGGGTATGGGTATGGGTATGGGTATGGGTATGGGTTTTCATGGCTGATCTCCAGTGATAATCAACAGGGATGGGAACAGGACAGAGACATTGACAAGGTCTGTTGCAACTTATGTATAGTGACACAGATAAATATTTGATTATGTCTCATTCAGTCAATGTTGCAACACAACAGGTCTATACTTTACAGCTGGAGAGGCAATTGGAGTTGGTCTGTAAATTGGACTGGGTCTGTAGATAGATAGAGTAGTATTTCCTTTTATTTTCTGTTGAAACAACTTATGTATACTTTCATAGGTGATGTCCTATTGCTCCATGCTGCAATGCAACAGGGTTCCCAGGGAGGATCACCCTTGAATGTCATATATCCTGAGGTTTTACAAAATATTTTACCAAGGCCTTGGCGACTTTTGTTACTAACAGACTATATACCATTTCTGATTTATTGTGGTGTAGAAGAAGCAGCAGCAGCAGCAAAGCAGGGAGTGGAGTATTCAGGCAAGATTGTTTTCTGTATTGGATTGGTAATTTGTACTGGTGAATTGCACTGTTGTATTATACTCACCTACTTTCTCCCTTCCTAGGTGAAGGCACAGGGTTCATGGTGGAAGGACAGATGGGGAGGTGATTAAGATTGGTCTATTGGTTTGGAAATTGGAGTTGGCCTGTGAACTAGGATTGGTCTGTTAACTAGACATGTTCTGTAAATGGGTTCTGTTGCAACAACTTATGTATATTTTCTCCAATGATTTCCTATTACTCCATGTTGCAACACAACAGGTTTTTACACTAGTCTCTATAACAATGGGACTATGATTGATAAGCAGTCCCATATTGGGGAAAAATGGGGTGTGAGGAGGTTGACATGTGGTTGAGGTATCAGTACTACAAAAAGCTGTCTCATGGTGTGGCATGCTGCACACAGCAGTGTGGCATGCATGCAGCAGTGTGGCACACATGTGGCAGTGTGGTACTGTGCAGCAGTGTGTCCTGGCTTTTTTATGACTGCTCATGCTGCATGTGCTGGCTGCTCACCAATGCTATGACACCTGAGCCTCTACCCCCACACTGCATGTGCTGGCTGCTCACTACTGCCATGTACTGCATCCATGGGCTGCTCACCAGCTTCATCATCCCTATCCCCATGTTGCATGTGTTGGCTGGTCACCACCACCATGTGCTGCATATGCTGGCTGCTCAACATTTCCATCACACCTGAGCCTTGACCCCTGCGCTGCATGTGCTGGCTGTTCACCACCACCATGTGCTGCATAGGCTGGCTGCTTATCTTTTTTATTATAACAAAAAGCAGGAGCTGACTTGTTTACTCTCCCCACAGACTATAACTGCATCCCTCCCATGCTGCCACTGTACCAGCACAGTTCAGCAGCTTGCTGGTTCACTGCCCATGTCCACTCAAGATGATGCAGGCAACTGGTATGTCCCTCCTCCTATTCCTACCCACATGCTCACATCACCACTGTGTCAACAGCACACAGCCACTACCCTGCCCACACCATTGCTGTATGATTAGCATGCTGCCACCACCTCCTCACCCATGCCACTGCTGTACCAGCACAGTGTGGCAACTTGCCCACCCACCCCACCCACATCCACTCAAGATGACACAGACAATTGATATGTCCCTTCCCCTGTGCCCACCAATGCACAGCCACTGTGTCAACAGTGCATGGTCCCCTACCACCCATGCCACCACCATACCAGCATGGCATGGCAGGTTTCTGGCTTGCTGCCTGCATCCATGCAGGTGATTGGTATGTACCTCCCCCTCTGTGCCAACCCACACACTCATATCACCACTGTGTTAACAGCATGTGACCCCCTACCTGCCTGTGCCACTGCTGTACAAACAGCATGGTTCTATTCACTATATTGTCCTCAGAGAGCTAAGGTCCATTTCCTCATCTCTTCTGAATCTAACACCCATCTAATAGCATATAGTACATCATCACCCATGCTGCCACTGTATGAGCAGTGCACACCACTACAACCCCACCCAGAGCACCATTATACTAACAGTGGGTGGCCACCACCTGGCCACCCACACCACTGTTGTACCAGGATGCTGTGCCCACACACACCCATGCTGCCACCATTCCAGCACAGTGTGGCAGGTTTCTAGCTCACTGCCTGCTGCTGGAGATAAAGGTCAAATACCTGACCATGTGCTTATGAGCTAAACTCCCCTGTCTATCTTGCCTAGATAGGACCTAGCCATAGTGCAACTTCACATTGTATTAAAAGCACTTCAGTTAACTAAGACCTATTAGCTCAGTGGTTAGAGCACCCACCCAGAGTAAGGGAGGTCCTTGGTTTGAACCAAAGCCAAGTCACTATTTTGGCACTGGTGCTGTTCAACACCTGCATCCACACAGGTGATGGGTATGTACCTCCCCTTCTGTGCCAACCTGCACACTCATGTTACTGCTGTGTCAACAGTGCACAGCCCCCTACTGCCACTGTATAAACAGCATGGCCACCACCTTGCCTGTGCTACTGCTGCATAGGCTACAAAAATTAGTTGTTTTTTTTGTATGCCTTTGCATAATTGCCCTACCTTTTGCCCCCCCCCCCCCTGGTAGGACAAACATGTCATTTTGTGACTGTTTAACTGTTCACTTCAACATAGAAAATTGTACTGTACTAGGTGCTGCCAACACATGTGGGCATGTGATTGTAAAGTGCATAGAAAGGTTGGGACAGTCTAGGCTGTCAAAGCATATGGCCATGTTTGTTGGCAGCCTGCTTGCAGGCCTGACAATGCACTTGTAATCTCCTAGTTCATTTACTGAGTATACTTTTGCAGATAGGTTATATACAACATGTTTGAGTACATGTTACTTTCAAATGACATTGTCTGTCACTGCATTCTCAAGACACAATGGATTGTTGAGTTCAGTAGCATTTGTGAATGTTGATGCACCATGATGGCAAGTGGCCACCTGTGAGGCACACACTAAACAGTGAGGTCACAACTGTGAGAAGAGGGGATTGGGGATGGGAGGAGACAATACACTCAAGATACTTCATGCTGTATAAGCAGATATCTCAGATGTATAAAGCTGAAGAATTATCTACTACAAGAGACTTCTATATACTACAGGGATCGGTGCACAGACCATGTGCTGTCACTGTAGGGCAGGTGTATGTAAATAAGATGTGCAGCATCTGTGAGAACTATCAGTAAGCAATGCACAGCATTGCACTGCATCAGTAAGTGTCTGTGGGAAATGTAGTCATATCTGTATAGTAAGTGGTCCAATGACTAAAGGAAATGAATCATAGATAATCACAATAAGATCTACTAATGATTTGATGAGATGAGATAAGATATCTTATGTAGATCTTGAGTGATAAGAGTAAGATAAATTGTAAAATGAAGAGAAAAATAAGTACATTCTGACACTGCTGCTCTTTGTCCTTCACCATGGTCCATGATATCAATGCAGTTTGATGATGAATTGTGCAAGCTGGAAGCAAGTGGCTTTGGACATGGACCTGCCATGAGCATGAGGTGTGGAGATTGGAAAAGAAGGTTGGTATGAGTGGAGAACCAAGGAGAACAAGTATGTGCCTTGTTTTTGTTTGGTGTGTGCAATTATTCATCACACCTATCCCAAGTCTCTTTGGAAAGATATGATCTTAGTGTGGTGGATGTTGCTGTGCTCAAGGAAAGGTATGAGCAGCAATGTGGCATGAAGAAAGAGGTGAACCCCAAGGTGGTCAATATAATTGACAGGTGAGCATGGCTGTCCTTGGGAGGTCCTTCAGATGTTTACAGACCAATTGTGTACAGCATGGAAAAGTGCAAGACCATGCTCAAGGAGATGCTCATGACTGTGCTGAAGGACAAGGAGAAAACCATCAGGAAAAGTTGACAAGTGCATTCATGGTTGGTCTATGCACAGTGGGGTGCACACTTATTGACTATTGTCCTGCCCTTGCAATCATTCCATCTTGTGTCAGGTATCCTGGTTGTGTATTTGTTAGAACATACTTATTTTTCTTTTCATTTTACAATTTCTTTTACTCTTATTGCTCAAGATCTACTAGAGATATCTTATCTCATCTCATCAGATCATCAGTAGATCTTATTGCAATTATCTATGACTCATATTTAATTAGTCATCAGGCCAATTACTGTACAGATATGACTACATTTCTCACAGACACTTACTGATGCAGTGCAATGCTGTGCATTGCTTACTGATAGTTCTCACAGATGCTGCACATCTTATTTACATACACCTGCCCTACAGTGACAGCACATGGTCTGTGCACCGATCCCTGTAGTATATAAGGACTCTCATGTAGTAGATAGCTCTTCAGCTTTATACATCTGAGATATCTGCTATACAGCATGACGCTTCCTAAGGTGTATTGTCTCCCCTCTTGCCAATCCCCCTCCTCTTCAGTTGTGACCTCACTGCCATAGCGTGCACCTCACACTAACCTCCATTCATTCAGAGGACAACTTGCCATATCCTACTGTCCACTCCATCATCACTAACACAGATGACCCTGAGATGCCTGCCTCCACCCTCCACATGTGGGTAATCCTTCCTGTCCCCTCATGGATATGCTTGATATGATCTTGACTGACTTTTGCAGGCCTTGCTTGGAATATCCTGATTGCCATAAGCCCTCCACTGAAATGTGCTTATTTCTGCTGGCTAAGGACACATCATGAAGGGCATTTACCAGTTCTTTCACTTCCACTATACCTCTATTTACATCCCACAGGTTAATATCATTTCAGTTATCCTTCATTACTGTGGACCTGGACTTATTCTTATGATCAATCTCAGATCAATCCACAGTTGCTCACCTTCCCAATTTGCAACCTATGGGCCCACTTGATGCCCAACATCAGTAAAAACAAATGTACTCCAGAGCCCTCCTGAGCACTCCCAAGCAGGCTATTTTAGTGTATGTGGTCAGCAATGGACCACAAGATCTCTGGATGTTTGTGTAACTGGGCATGGCTCCACTGTCCTGATTAGGAAATGGGCCCTTGTAGATGAGATAATGTAACATTGAATATATTACCCTGAATTCTTTACCTTGAATAGCTTCAGTTGGTGCATGATATGATAACTGAAGATGATGTATATTTCATGGTAAATAACATACACACCTTCACACTATACTTCCCTGGCCCATGCAATTGGTTTATATACTATAGATACTAGCTACTTACATATGTATCAATAAGAACACTTGAAAGTTCTCCTCCACACATGGCCTGTCATCATCATTGTTGTGCTCCAGCCTTGGAGCTAGACTTGCATTTAGATGGTACATCATCTGTCAGAAACAAATAGAATTCCCCTGCCCACAATTTGTCTCACCTCTCCTGTCTGAGTCAGATTGCAAAAAGTGTGTTCTCCTCCTCCACCCTCCATGTGTCTCACAGTCAAGAAAGTGCACATACCTCATAGGTCACATTTATTATTGTATTGTGTTCTCCATTGTATTGCATTGTGTTCTCTATTGCATTGTGTCTGTGCTGCATTTCATTTTGCATTCTTTACTGCATTGCATTGTGATATTACTGTGTTGTGTCTACTACTGCATGGTAATTGTTGTGTTTATCATGTCATGTCTGTGTTATATCTCCCTCATTTGTTTCAGAGTATAGACATTTCAATCATGTGGAAAAGAGATTGAGAAATAGAAAAAGTAGACATAATACCAGAATTAGCAAGAAGAGTAGTGATCTAAATGAAAGCAAAGAGGAAGAGAGGTTCAACTGATGTGCATGAAGACATGTTAAATTCATTATGGGCAAATATGGCTGTGAGGAATGTTGTCATCATTGGACTCAGATTCAATGAATAGGCCAACTGCAGTACCATGATAAGCATTATTGATGAGTTGGACCTGAAGATGAGAACTGCAGATAGATAGGTCAAAATGGTGTTTAGTCACCTTGCTAGTGGCAGCCCCCACCTTGCTTGCTGATAAATGAAGGATTGATGCTGTATTAATTTACAGCAGATATGAGGATACTTCAGCACTTGGTCCAGGTTCAAGAGTAGTTGATCATGAATGGGGTTATATTCTGCCCAAGTAAATGGCACTTTCTTGAAGATACCATCCTTCCACTCATCAGGAGCACATTTTAACTGTGTAAAGCATCAGGTACAGTTATTAAAAGTTGTAGTAGAAAGAATATACAGCACAGCATGCCAAGAGGATTGTCAGAAATGGTATTTTCTTGAAGTGTTCAGGATAGTGAGTCTCCAGAGATGTGTCTGATGAAAAGATGGCATGCATGATGGTCTCTGTGATTGCAGGATGCTCAAAGTATCTCAGTTTATCCTATCAATGGGGGGTAAGTTATCAAATTACTAGTCTGAACACAAAATATGAACCTTTTCATCTTGACCATTGTGTGTCCATGTTCCATAATTTGTAAGGTTCAAAATGGCTGTCTTGATATATTTGCAGTGTCCAACTGTCATTTGATAGTAATGGGAGCTCAAGTGGTTTGGGGGAAATATAGTGTAACAGGGCCCATGCACAACACTTTGTGCCACAGCCTTAAACTCACCACAAAAATGACTTCTGTCATTGCAAACCTGCCAAAATTTAGAATTAGGTCAGTCATGACACAGGAGGCAGCATATGTTTTCACAGTTTGGAATGCTAGTGAGAAAGCAGCAGAATCTGCCTCAGCATTGATGCTATGCCTCAAGCATATGCTGAGGATGATGTCAATAGTGACCTCAGTAGCAGGTAGACTGTCATCCATGGAGCTTATCATACAGATGTGAAGGCAATGGCACTCCTTTGCCTCCTCAACAGCAGTTTTCCACTCCTTTGGATCACTTCTCATGCTGCAGCCACTTGGGTTTGAAGTATTCATGGTGTCCCACAGCATGTGGCATTGTCATCTAGTTACTTGTGGGATAACTTGAATATCTGTCGTGCCATGTTGGTTTCTTTCTGGTGATGAGCTGAAAGAGTTTGATGTTGCTCATGATGTGTTCAGGGCTACAGATGGGTGGTGGCAATATTGAACTGGAACTGCAGATGGTTGGCAGTGGTGCAGCAAGACCAGACCAGTACCTGACTGGGCCAGAGCTGGAGCAGCCTGAGGAGTAGGAGGTAATTGAGCTTGACATCTGTTTGCATGTTGCCAATCTATGACATTGATAGGAGGGCCAAAAGGCTGTTAAACATGCAACAGTGTATATTAAGCATGGTTGAAAGGAATTAACACTCACTCTGATATTATCTGAGTTGTCACTCTGCCTTCCCAATGCAGATTCATGCTGTATAATCTCAGAACATCTATGGTGAGTTGAGCCACACAGAACTCTAGTTTCTTGATATTGTCATTCATAATGGTCTTGATGCAAGTGGTCTGATTGGTTGCAGTGGCCAACAAAGCCTGACTCTGAGTTGGAGTACACAACATGGTTGTCTTGACTTGGAGCAGGTCTGTTTGCTCCAGCCCAAGAACCCACACTAACAAATGAAAAACAATGGACATTGGAGCCATCCTGTAGATTTCCCTGCATAAGTATGAATAAAAAGTGTGTGTGATGGGCAAATCAATGCCCTTGAATGAGAGAAAGAGTGTTCAAGAGAAGGGTTGTGCACTGAAGATGGCATGGCAGTGCTGAGCAAAGTTGCTACATGGCACAAATGTAACATTCTGAGTCTATACCCACACTATTGTCACTCTTGCCAAATCACAGCTACAACACAATATCACCATAGCCATTATAGATATACCAGGGTTCTATGCAAAGTCAGAAAGTAATGTGTGATAAATCTCTTTATCAGAGAAGTTGTTCAGATAGAACTCCATTGGAACATCTAGTGTATTTTGTGATGTGACATCTTTGTCTTTTGATGGTCCAAACACTGGTATGATATCAACTGCATGTGTAACATCAGTCAGAGGGATGATATCACCCATTTGAATTGGATCTCCAGAAGATGATTTGGTTGAATGAAATTGTTGTTTTATCCAATACATGTCAATGTCAGGTTCTTCAAGAAGGATACCATTCTCATTCCCCTGCCCTGTGGAGGTAAACATTTGTATGTATAGCAAAGGAGGGCTTGATTGTGCACATGCTGGGCCCCTGCTGATAGGTTGGAAAATGATGTGGACTTGTACAACCTGTACCACTGCAACCACATAATCAATAACTTAAATTCTGAATAAAGCAAACTCCAAGTCAGTGACAACTTACTTTTGGTCATATTTGATGATGGGGTGTCAGAATTGCATGATTATATCAGGACTGCATCACATTTCCCATAAGGAAACTGGTCAAATGGAGGTTTTTCTTCAACACTTTCTGCAGGAATTATGATGTTGCAGTGGTGAAATGAATGGACTTGGATTCTGAACTTGTGCCAAACCCTAATGTGGTCGAACCCCACCTCTGGTTCACCCATGGAAATTTGATGTCCTGCACAAGTTTGATATGACAGTCCTGAAAAATAGTCCCCCAGAGCAGGCCAGAAGTCTGGAAGACAATATGTCTTTGCCACATCTGCAAATGAGAGCAAGACATGGTCTGGTGTTTGATTAAGGGTGTATGTGACTTGTGAGTCAGGGGACATTGCGCCTTTAAGAAATAGATTCCAGATGGGGCAAGTGGAATCAAAAGTAATTTCTTTTATGGATGTCATGTCAACTTTTCCTAATGCACAACAAGTCTCCTGTGCAATGACTTCAATAGCAGAGGATCCATGAATACATAGGATATGATAGAGGCTGATACTGTTGATATGCTCCAAATGGTCAAGGATTCGTGCACATTGCTCTTCAAAATTATGATGATTTGTTGCACAGAAAGGATTCTTGCAATGTGTGATATGAAGATGTTCTGTGACATCAGCAGTCCACTGCATAGGTGCACCAAGTAATCTTACTGACTGTGCAAAGTGGTGCCATAGTTCTAGCTTTGGGATGTTGAAGTGTGTCATAGATTGTTGTTTGGAATTGATGCATGCACCAGCATCAAGAATAATAGATTTCTTATTATGGAACTCCTGGAGTGCTGCAACAAATCCTTGAATAGTGGCCTCAGTGAATGACAGGGCTTGGACTTGATATATGAAGTCAACAAGAGCCCAGATTGCACACACAAATGCAGGGGGGGTGGAACTAGCAATGATAGCAATAATTGAACATTGCATATTGCGGTGATCACAGCCTGTGACTTGCTTCAACTGACTAACACCCTCTCAAAAATGTTGATACCCAATGCATGCATGCAATGCCTTGAAACAGTTGTCCAATTCATCATCTCCTATAAGCTGCTTGCACCATTTCATTGGATGGTCATAGCAGAAATGATGGCAAGTGTGTAGGATTTCAGGGATGATGAGACTAGATAGCACTCAGTCTCTCCAGAATGGTTCATGGACACCATTCAAACCCAACTTCTTTGTCTCAGTCATGTAGGGAGGAATATCCCAAGTATTTATGGTGCTACCTAGCTGGTTGATGGTGGCCATGGTATTGGAACCATTGTGTGGATGGAAGGGTAATGCATCTTCAAAATGAGTGATGACAGTGGTTGATATGGGAGAGGAATTATGAGCAACTGCTGCAATTAATTGTTGCTCCAGAAGATCTGCAACCCAGGCAACCAGTGGTGCAAAGATCCACTGAATGTTCCCATCAGGATTGGCTACAGACTTGCCATATGCTGCTGCTTGCTTCAATGAAGTCATACATATGTCTATACACTTGTGCCAAACATGTGAGCTGAGTAGACCTTGCAGATGGTTATGGTTTGGATCTTCAAAGTGGGGAGTTGGGATGAAAGCCATGCAAATCCATGCATTGGAGGAAACCTTCATGCATATACTACTCTCAATATTGGCTAGTGTCAGAAATAGCAGATGCATCTTGAGCCCACCACTCCCCATTGTCAGCTGGGTCTGTCTGATGCAGCAACTATACCAACACAACTAGCACTATTGGGAAGCATGCTCTGGCATTGAGACAATAAATCAGCAGCGAATATGTTATGGAGATTCGGAACAATTGAGACATACCTGGTAATCCCATGCATTATCAGCTGTCAGAAATTCAGAATAAACCAGTATTGAATGTGAGATGTCTTTGAAAACCCAGATTGGATCAAAAGAGATGTGAGGGGTAAAAGCAGGGTTATGCAACAGGTGCTGCACAACTTCCAGCCCATCTCACCAGAACAATGTTATTGGCTTCTTGCTTTTGTAGTTGGGGATGGTTATTGTCTGTGTATACCAGGATGGGGTCTCAGGTAGTGACTCAATAAATGAGTATAGGACATAGGATGAAGTAAACAATGGCTGCTGTTGTTTGACCTAAGATACCACTGGCAGTCAGTTGCTTGTCATGCCACATTGAAGTCAGCCAGTATTAATTAACCCAATCAAGCTTGAGGAACTCATCAATCTCAGTTTGAGTCAAGGATGAGTGGGCAAGAAATCATGCCAGGTGCCATTCAACTTGATCCTTGAATGGGCAGTATGGATTGATTGCACAGTGGTGGCCATAGTCATCTGGTCCATATATGTCTCTGCCTTCCCAAAAAATTGTGATTTATTTGGGTGAGGATAAAAGAAGTAATTGGCATAGCCACCAGCATGTTGCACAGTAGAGGGACCACATGGCAGAGGTGGATATTGTGACTGTGATGGTGGTGGCTGTAGAGGGCCATTGCTTGGTCCAAGAGCTGTGAATGAAGGTCTCTGGTCCTCAGAAACAATATCTGTCTGTTGCTCAAGCACCTGCCATGATTGGACAAATGCATGCATGGCCTCATAGTCCTCAATACTATTTGAACAAGATGACTGATGAAAATTTATATGAGACATAAGTGCATGGGAAGAAGGAAATTGTTGAAAACACTTGAAGCATTCATATAGGTCATGGCAAGAATTGAGAGGCATAATAGTAGAGGCATTGTTGCCCAGTGATTCAACAACTTAGAGAATGCAATACAAAAATTGTGACATGTTGTCACATCTGTGACTGCCACAATATGACTGCACACACTTTTGCCTTCATCATTGCTTACCACACCCCTGCCAAAGCTGCCCATGTCAGACTTGGAGCCTTCTTCTTCACACCCCAGTGTCTGGAATATTCCTCAATGGCCCTCCCCTCACCAGTATAACTCAAACCCCACCTGGTCTCAGCTTTGTCATCAGAGGACAAGGGATTTCAACATTGAATGTCCTCATGCTGCAGTAAGTTACCCACAGAAGATACATACACTACCTCTCCTAATTGTCTCCACCAGCATACCCTCAGTACTGTGAACTTACCCACACTCACTCCTCCCACAGTCCACAAATCCTTCTGACTGATGCACATTCATTGAAAATCCCTTTTGAATGAGAAGGCTTGGGTGCTCAACAAGATCCTTGAGCACCAGATTTCAATCACACTTCTTCAGGAGAAACTAGAGGATGTAGATACTATTTTGCAGCATGCCAACAAAGAGGTTGTTCAGACTCAGGCATATATGGACTCAGAGTGGATTCCACTAGCTGATCTTGGAGAGGAGATTCTCTATCATCATAGTGTGTCTGGGTAGCTATCTTAGCAGTAATTGTATTATGGTGTTTCTGTATTTCTCAATGTCCATTCATGAAATGACCTGCACAATCTCATGCAAAAATGAAAAAAAAAAAGATATATCCCCAAGTAGTCAAGTAGTTGTTACTCTGCATGTACTAATTGTAAGGCCTTGCAGAATACAAGAAGATAATTGTTTATTCCCTTGTAGTAAAATATGTTTTGAATGGACAAAGTTGATGCACAAGCACATCAACAGCCCTCATGCCAAATGAGTCATGTACCTGGAATTGTGATGCAACAGCTCCTAAGCACAATTCAGTCAACTCCTGAGCTGTGAGGCTGACACTACTAGCGAGGTCACACAGTAGACTTTAGTGAAGAGAGGAAGTGAAGGGGATGATAGTATATTTAAGGACTAACTCACTATGAAGCGGATATCCCAGAAGTACTAAGCTAAAGAACAAGTACAC
>QLPN01004731.1:0-22189 GCA_003314395.1 Albatrellus ellisii | reverse complement strand
GTATGTCACTGTAGGGCAGGCATTTGGAATGCAGTAAAAGGGATAGCATGATGTCATGCACAGCATGCATGAGAGTGATCAGTAAGTAATGCACAGCATTGCACAGTTAATGTGAGAACATTTGTAAGTGTCTGTGGGAATATGTGTCATAAGTAAATAGTAAGTGGCCCGATGACGAATGATGAATGAGTCATAGATTATCATGAAAGATCTAATCAGATAAGATAAGATGTTCTGTAAATCTTGAGTGATAAGATAAAAGAAAATCATAAAAAGATGAAAAAAATAACGTGTCCTGACAATACCCCCATTTTATGGGTGAGACGACCCAACAAACCGCTAAACTCCCATAGATCCAAAACCTCCATTTCCTTGTGTAGTGTCATCAAGTGAATCAACTTCCATGACTTTGGCAATTGATATATTTTCAAGGATTAATTGCGCAATGCGGTCTTTCTCTTTGATATGGAATATGTCATTTCCATTATTGACAAGAAGAATTTTGAGAGGACCACAATAATCTGAGTCAATCACTCCAGCTCCAATTGATATAGAGTTTTTGACAGCCAATCCACTGCGAGGAGCAATACATCCATAGCAGTGGCTTGGTATAGCCAAGGAGACTTGAGTATTGATCAACTTTTGACAATGTGGTGGTACCTCTGTTTCTTCTGCGCTATAAAGATCTAAGCCCACTGCAAACAATGATCCTCTGGTAGGGATAGTTGCCTTGTCTGAAAGTCGTTTCACAGGTAGTGTAATATTCTGTATAACTTGAATGGTGGTTGGATGTGATAAATGGAATTCTTTGACTAGTTTGGGAACATCCTTGGTAATAATGGATGCAGGTTCCCAAGAATTGGCTTCATGTGGGTAGTTTTTCCATTTTATCAAATATTTGACTTTGCCATAACGTTTTCGAGTATTGAGAATTTCTTCTACCTCATATCTCTCTTCTCCTCTTTCGACAATAGGAGCTGGTGGGGGTTTTTGTCTTCTTTCGGGGATAGAGTCGGTTGTGAATGGTAATAATTTGACCACATGAAATACTGGATGGATTTGCAATGTTTTTGGTAATGCAAGTTTGTAACTGTTGTTAGATAAGACTTCAACAATCACATAAGGTCCAATTCATTTGTGGTCTAATTTCTTCATCGGTCTATCCAATTGAATGTTGGATGTGTCAAGCCAGACTTTATCTCCTACTTCATATTTTGGAGTTTCTCCCCTATGTGCATTGTAGTACTTCTTCATATCTTCTGATGCTTTGTTCAAAGCGGCTTTGGCATCATCTCTAGCTCTTTCCAGAGAGGATATGAAGACGTCTACTGATTCAATGTTTGATTCTGCATGGGGTTCAAATCCCATTCTTGGATGTTGGCCACTGTTCAATATGAACGGAGTTTGTTTTGTAGATGCATTGATATGGTTGTTATAACAAAACTCCACCATAGGTAACCAATTCATCCAATCGCTCTGTCAATGGTTTACGAATATTCGAAGATATTGTTCTATTTCTTGGTTTATTTGTTTGGTTTGTCCATCGGTTTGTGGGTGGAAAGTGGTTGAGAGAGCTGTTTTTATTCCGAGGATTTTGTTCAATTCCTTCATGACCTTTGAAGCGAATTGTGGACCTCTGTCAGAGAGGACTTTCTCCGGTAGTCCATGTAATTTCCAAATGTTGTCTCTAAAAAGTCTTGCGACTCCTTCTGCTGTTACAGTAGTAGTGGTGGGCATCATGTGTATCATTTTTGAGAATCGGTCCACTACCACTAGTATCAAGTCATATCCCTGACTGTCTGGCAATTGTGTGATGAGGTCGGTCGATATGATTTGCCAAGGTCATTCTGGGATTTCATTTGGTGTGAGTTCGCCTTGTGGTTTCTTTGTGACAACTTTGGTTCTTTGGCAGAGTTCACATCCTTTTACGTATCTCCCAACATATGCTGCCATGCCTTTCCACCAGAAGGTCCTTCCTACCAACTCCAGTGTCCTCCATTGTCCTGGATGTCCCGCCATTGGACTATCATGACAATGTTTCACTACTTCTGCTCTACAACTGTTGGGAACAAAGATTTTTCCTTTGTATGTAAGGAGTCCCTGTTCATTTTCCCCATGTCCTGCAATGATTGCTGTTTTTGCTTCATCTGCTGGAAATTGTCTCCATTGTTGTATCTCTCCTTTGTTCTTTTGTGCTTCTAAGATCTTTTTCAGTAGTGGTGGGTTTGTGAATACTGCATTGATTGATTGTTTGAAAAATTCGGGTTTCAGCAGTATAATGTTGTCGTTGTCACAATCCACCCCCTCTTTATGATCCAAATGTCTAGAGAGGTGGTCAGGCTTGTCTGATGATTTACCCGGGCGATGGGTAAGGTTGAAATCAAATCTAGAAAGAAAGAGAGACCATCGTGCCTGGTGATGGTTCAATTTCTGGGCACTCATAAAGTACTCTAGATTTTTGTGGTCTGTAAGGATTTCAACCGGGTTTTGTGCACCTTTGAGGTAGTGCCACCATTGTTCCAGTGCTCTGATTATCGCCAACATTTCTCTATTGTAGATGTCATAGTTGTGTTCTGCTGGTGATAAACTTTTGCTGATATAGGCCACTGGATGCCATTTGTCATCATCACGTTTCTGTGATAAAACAGCTCCAGTTGCATAGCCAGAGCTGTCTGCTTCTACCAGATATGGTTTGTCTGCTTCAGGGAATACCAAAATAGGTTTGGAACACATGGCTGATTTCAACGATTCAAATGCATGTTTTTGTTCATTGTCCCATTTCCATTTGGCATCTTTTTGTAACAGACTATTCAGTGGTTTGGCAATCTTGGAGAATCCTCTGATAAAACAACGGTAGAAATTGACAAATCCCAAGAAGGATCTGGTTTCAGTGACGGTGGTAGGGGTGGGCCATTCTGCTATGCCTTGTACTTTAACCGGATCCATCATGATTTTGTCAAGAGAGATTTTGAGTCCAAGATAATCTATCTCTTCTTTTTCGAAATCGCATTTTTCTGGTTTTAAGTAGAGTTTGTTGTCTTTTAGTATTTGTAATACTTCAGCGACGATTTGACAATGTTCTTCAAGTGTTTTGGTGAAGATGAGAATGTCGTCCATATAAACAACTACTTTGCCATTTGTGATGAGAACGCGGAAAAGATGATTCATCATTGTTTGGAAGGTTGCTGGGCTATTTGTCAAACCAAAGAACATTACAAGTGGTTCATATAGTCCTTTATTGGTGATAAATGCTGCCTTCCATTCATCTCCTTCTTGAATTTGTACATTGTTATAACCCCATCGAACATTGAGTTTAGTGAAGAATTTTGCCCCTTTGAGTTTATCGATCAATTCTGAGATAAGTGGTAATGGATATGCATTTTTGATCGTGATTTCATTGAGGCGACGATAATCTTGTACTGGACGTAATTCTCCTGATTTCTTCTTGATAAAGAAAAATGGTGAAGCCATCGGTGATTTGGAGGGTCTTATATGTCCAGATTTAAGATTTTCATCTATAAACTTCTCTAGTTCTGCTTGTTCAACTAGGGATAAGTTGTAGATCTTTCCAGCATGCATTTTAGAGTTTGGTTTCAACTCTATGGCATGGTCCCAGATACGTTTGGGAGGTAATTCATCAAACGATTCTTTCTCAAAGACAGTTTTGAAGTGATGGTATGCAAAGGGGACAATGTCTTCGAAGGATCATTTGATCTTCTTTTTCTCTGCTTCGATTGCCAGATCTTGACTGATATTTTTGATTGCCACTTCTTTCTCTTCTTGGCCAATCATAATACACAAGATTTTATCTCCAGGCCTCGGCTCATCTTCTTCATTGTCGTCTACTTCTACCATCGTTGGTATCTCTTTCTTCAACTGTGCTTCCTTTTTCGTTGCTTTGATCTTTTTCCTAGACTTTTTCTCTTCAAGAAGTCTAACTTGACATCTTCTTGGGCATCTTGAGAATGTTACTAATCCTGATTGCCAATCTATTTCTGGATTATGGATTTTAAGCCATGTTTCTCCAAGAATTAGATTGGTTTTCCCTAGACCAGTGACACAGAACGTAGTTCTTTTGGTATGGTCATAAGTTTTCAAGATCAGATCTACAGTTTCCCATATAGACCCGTTCTCATTTTTTGTTCCATCAACGTTATAGACAGGAATTGCAATTGGTAATTTTTTTGTGTTTAAGTTGTTTTGTTTTACGAATTGTTCGTCGATGTAACATGCCATTGCTCCAGAGTCAAGTAGGGCATCTACAGTTACTGTTGCTCCGGTATCCACTGTTTTGATCTCTACTTTAATCATGGGTAATTCTGCTTTTATTCCCATGATTTCATGCTTTTCCCTTCTTTGAGAGGGCATACTCTCAGATACCTCTTTCTCTTTCTCTTCCTGATGATTTGAAACAATAATGCATTCATCAATAGGATCGCATACATTGGCATGATCAACAGCACCATCATCAGGAAATAAAACTGAGAAATGATTGGAGGACAATGCAGCGGTATCTACTGATTGTCCTTGGCAAAACCCTGCTTTTCCACTGGTAGTCCCCTCTTTTCCCATTCTTCATTCATCATCTGTTTGAAATCCTCTGTTGACATTTGCCTGATGTCTTCATGTATCTCCCTGATACTCTTCTTCCCTTTCTGTGGGCATTCTCATGATATGTGCCCCTCTTGCCTGCAATTGTAGCATATGATTGTTTTTCTTCGCTGCGCTCTATCGACATCCATGGGTACAGTGGCGTTGCTGGCTTTCTGCATTGGAGGATTACTTTGGACATTCCATCATGGCTGGGATTGTGTATAACTGTTTCTTGGTGCCCAACTAGATGCGCCTCTAGTTTGCATTAGTTGTTTGTATTCCCACCAATGTCTGTCCGCAGTTTGAGCTACTTGTTGCCATTATAAATAGGTAACAGGAGGGGGGTTGATGTTGTATATCCTTTGCAGGAGTTCATTGTTTAATCCTCTGCGATAGCAATCTATGAGAGCTTGCTCATCATATTTTGCTTTTGCTGCAATGAGGAGAAAATCAGTAGTGTATTCCTCTGCTGTTTTTCCCATTTGTCTGATTTTATGGAGTTCCTGTTGTGCTGTATGTGCTTCATCAGGATCTCCAAATTGTGCGCAAAGTTTATCGTCAAAGTCTACCCAATCTTGGAAGGGCATAGGATGGAGTGGGTTGAGGGGGTTAGCCTCATGTAATCGCTGTTTAGCGACTTGTAAGTTCCTCCATGCTTCTGCACTTCCTCCTATCATATAGGAGAGGGCATATGTGATGCAATTGTTGTCTATCCAGGTTTTGTTTGCCGCGAATACTAAGAATAGTTCTTGTATGAATGAATCAAGCTTGTCGCACTTCCCCGAAAATGGTGTAGGCACAGAAACTTTGACTTTGTGTTGGGCAAACACATGGGCCCCTAGGCCTGCAGATTGGCCAGATGTACCGGCTGCTGTAGGGCATAGGGTTGGCTGGGCGCTCATCATCACTGTGATACTGGCCAACGAGTTGGTTATTTGTGCCAATGCAATTCCCATCTCCAAGAATTGGGTATTTTGCTTTTGCAACATGATATATTGTTCCTCCATTGCTGTTTTCATCATCTCCACTGTATCCTCCAGATCTGTGATGCGCAGTCTGTCAGTTTCTGCCTGTCTTCTTTCCCATTCTATTTCTTCGATCCTTTCCTGCTCTGCTTCTGCTGATGAATCTTCTACCATGGGAGCTGGATTCCTCATTTCCCAATTGCTGGGTCCTGAGCTCGTCATTGCTCTCCTCGGAAGATGTATGCTTGGGGGATCAAATTATAATATGGGCTGGTTCTTTCCCAGTAATTTGGAAAGAAGAAGAAGTGCCATGGGAATTCGTCAGGGTGGTCATTGTAATATGGATTGTGGAGCTTAAAGAACCAGATGGATTGTTGTCGACGATATTGGAATGCGTTTCCATAATATTGGATAAGGGCTTGTGAGGTGCGAGGTTGAGTGGGTGCAGATAATGAAGAGGTAAGTCTGGTGTATGATTTGCCTGACCTAGTCTTCTTTTCTGAGTGGAGTATTCTTGAAATGATGAAAAATAAAATTGCACGAAGTGAAAACTCTTTACACCTTTTTCAAGGGTGTAAGCCTTTCAAATGCAAAGTGGAAGGTGATAGTAGGTATGTGTGCTAGGTGCTACTTGTATAATATGAAAGAATTCTCTGATATAGTAAAATTTATCATAACCCTGGTCCAAACAGTTGTCAGGGGGTTTGCGGTGCTCCACTAAGTGGTAAGACACCCTTGCACTACTCGCTGAGGCAATATAAGGCCTGGCGCTGTAGCTGACTATGAAAAATTGGAACTGTATAAACAGATATTCATCTTCTTAGACGAGTAGGGAGGGGAATGATGGTTCAGACGTGAAGATATTTGGAGAGGAGTGTGGGGTCGCTAAAGAGCTTAGTACTATTGTGAGGCCAACGCTACTAGCGAGGTCACACAGTAGACTTTAGTGAAGAGAGGAAGTGAAGGGGATGATAGTATATTTAAGGACTAACTCACTATGAAGCGGATATCCCAGAAGTACTAAGCTAAAGAACAAGTACACTATGAAGTACAGTATATATAGTAAATGCCTGTGCACACGGACCATGTATGTCGCTGTAGGGCAGGCATTTGGAATGCAGTAAAAGGGATAGCATGATGTCATGCACAGCATGCATGAGAGTGATCAGTAAGTAATGCGCAGCATTGCACAGTTAATGTGAGAACATTTGTAAGTGTCTGTGGGAATATGTGTCATAAGTAAATAGTAAGTGGCCCGATGATGAATGATGAATGAGTCATAGATTATCGCGAAAGATCTAATCAGATAAGATAAGATGTTCTGTAGATCTTGAGTGATAAGATAAAAGAAAATCGTAAAAAGATGAGAAAAATAACGTGTCCTGACATGAGCTCTCCTGAGCACTCCCAAGCACTCCCAACACTTAGGAAAGCCATCCAATCTGGGTTTTCAAAGACATCTCACATTTAATACTGGTTTATTCTGAATTTCTGACAGCTGATAATGCATGGGATTACCAGGTATGTCTCAATTGTTCCGAATCTCCATAACATATTAGCTGCTGATTTATTGTCTCAATGCCAGAGCATGCTTCCCAATAAGCTACCTGTTTAGCACACTGAGGTATGTTTCACTCTCCATGTTGTGCACTCTGCCTGCTGATGGTCCATTTTCCAGCATGTTTCATGGGTATGCCCTTGCTTCATCTCAATCACAGCCCACTTCTGACCCAGGTCTCATTGTTGGCAGGTGACATGGATTGCCCCCCAGAACATTGTGCATCTTGTATCTGCCATGTGTCCACAACCAGGGGCTGACTATCAGCTATGTCAGTGCAGAAAGTTAACCAGATCTTTGGCTACCAGCACAGTCTCATGAGTTGGAGTCTTTGACTGTGTATGACCTGCAACTCAGTCTGTTTCTGTTCATTTACTAGGCCATGGGGTATGACAATGTTGCACAGATGACACCAGGATTTCTGACTTTTGGGTTCCCAGTATTCTCATGTTTGACTGGGCCAACATCACCTTTAACTAGCAGCCCATGTGTGCACTGTCTTGGTCCCACCCACTGCACATGGCACTGATTCTCATTTTAGTCTCCCCATTCCATGGTGGGCTGCTGCAAACATTGGTGTCAGTGTCATTGTCTTTTACTGTCAGTGTCTCCTACTTGAAATGAGATGGCAATCATCACTGATGCTGAGTTACAGGGATCCTCTGCCCCATCCTCTACATGCATATTGCTGCTCACATGAAGTGGTAATAATTCTGACTTGACTATAGTACAATAATGTCTGGGATTCAGAGTACATGCCATGCATTACTCTGATGCCCATTGTTACTACCTGACCCTGACCATCCCATATGTCTACAGTATCCTGTCCAGTGGCTCATACAACAACACTGGTGTGACCTACAGTGTCACTCACATCATCAATGTGGATGCCACCCTCAATCTTGAAGCATACAAGCAGTACAGCCTGCTTTTCATCTTGTATGCATCCACATTTCCTGTTGTCCACACAGAATAGCTGCTGACATGCTTGTCACTTCACAGCATAGCCTTTGTGATCACATATGGCCTCTCCTTCACTGCCATCACTGCAATGCCCACCTACACCTTCCTGTACTATTGCAAGCAGATATGGACACAGGCATGCTGCACACTGACTGAGCAGCCTGACATCCATGCCCATCTCATGTTGCTGTGCAAGCCCATGCCCAACTGGTGGTATGCCATCATCTTCAGTGCATGCACCCCTTTGCACCTGCACCACTCATGCTGACCTTGCAATTTGAAGTCATTATGTTCATCACTGGTGTTGTCACCATTGAGGTCTGGGACACACAACTCCCTGTCTGGGCCTGCATTCTGGCTCTCTTCATCAGTATGTCATGTCCATTGCACCTTTCCAATGCACCCCCCTCTGACATGCACTCACAGCATTCTTCTGCACCATCCCCACTGGGATCATTTGGGCCAGCATGAACCAGCAGATTAGTCTCAAGTGCATTGTGCCCAGTGGATCATCATCATGCACAGACCAATTGTTTGCCACCACAGTGCTATCACAGAGCTCATCATTGGGTATGCACTGCCTGGCAGGCCCATAGCCATGATGATGTTCAAGACTTGGGGCCACAACATGATGATACAAGGCATGCATTCATGCATCTACCACTAGCCAGATCAACTCTGCTGACCACACAGTGCAGCACTGCAATTCATGTCCAACTTCAAGCTCATGCACTACATGAAGGTGCCACCACACCTGATGTTCTGGTGCCAGGTCATCATGACCATGGTCACAGGCATGGTGCAAGTCAGCATGCAGTCATGGCTCTTCACTAACATTAAAGACATTTGCCAGCCCACACAGAAGAGCAGGTGTGTACTGTTTCTGGAGCTTGTGTCCTGGGCAAGCCAGGCTGACTGTGCATGCCACATCTGACAGATTCATCTGCCCATACACAGAGGTGTTCAGTGAGTTGCTCTGCTGATGTGTCATTTCTCCCTACTCACTTGTCTCCACATGATAGGCACCACCTCTATTATCATAATTCCCTGCCCCACATCATGTGCTCCCATGCTGATGCTTATTCATGTTTTCTCTTCACAGTGGGGCATCATTGGACCAGCTCACCAGTTCTCCAAGGGCCAGACCCAATAGTAAGGCCTCACCCATCCCCATGCCACCCAGACACTGAGGCACTGCTCCCAGCATGCTGCAGTTCTTCTTCCTTATTGGCTTCCTTTGCTGGATGATCCAGTGGCTGACTCAGAAGAAATGGAACAGCCCAATGATCAAGTACATCCAGTAAGAGTGTCTTGTTTCTAGATTCTGTTTTTGTTTGAGTTTTCCTGACATGTGTGTGTGCCAGCTTCCCTATCATCTTCTGGAGTGGAGGGGTGACCCTGCCTGCAATGCCTATTGTCTACATGCCCTGGATCATTGTGTGTTTCATCTTCAACTACATCATTCACTGGCACCACTTTGGATGGTGGTTCAAGTACAACTGTGTGTCCCTCTCCACATTTCCCACACTGCTTCTGCTGCTGCTGACCATGCAACACACAGACATGCTCTCCATGGGCCTGGATGCAGGCTACATGATCAGCACTATTATTATCATCTCCTGGTGCATCCCCCCTCTGAACCATACAATCACTGTAAAACCATGCACTGCAGCCTGCAATACCCACAGAATGGTAAAATTGGGCTCAACATGATCCAGGCATGGTGGGGTGTGTCCATTTTTTCTTTTGGATACAGGGATGGGGGTGCTGAATGTGCATGGGCAATGCAGGTAACACCATGTACACCACAATGGTGGACATGCTCAGCATGCTGCTCATGGTGCTGCCCCTGGGGTGTCAGGCCACTATTATTTTTCCTATTTTTATCTTCATTTTCTTATGTCTCTATCATCATAGATCTTATAATCACTCCTGATCTATCAAAGTGATTCCCACAGTCATGTATTCATTTTCTTCATCTTTATTGGCTGATGACATGAATGTCATCCAATCTCTGATCAGCTTGTTCTATATTTAGTTATGACTCATTCTTCTCACCTTTACTGCACATGCTCACCAATCCTTCTCACACCTGCTGCAGAGTATCACCAATCACTCCCACAGTTACTGCAGAGCCTCAGTCAGCACTTACACATCCCCTCTATTATTAGGTATGATGTCATTACATTACTTTCTCATCCTCTGGCCCTATACTGTACTGCATGGTCTGTGCACACTCTAGGGTACTATATATACATAGGACTCGTAGTGGTTTATTCCCCAGTTCTGATCACCTGTGATATCCACTATGTACAGTAGTGTTTCTCTTTTCCTGTTCTACTTTACTGATTATATATCTGGGATATCCACTAGCCAAAGTGCAACTGTCCTATTTGTTGTTTTAGCTTTTCCTTCAGTTGTTCAGCTTCAACATAGCATTGGCCTCACATGGGGGAGATGTTTGAGTGCATCCTTTTTTTCACACTCTTTTCTGCTTGCTGACACCCCCATGTACCCACAGCCCATTAACATAGTAAAAAAAACAAATAGTAAAAATTCAAACACACAAAAGAGTATATGTCCTCATTCCCCTTCCCCAACTTAATGAATGCAATGCACCATATCCCCCTCTCCCCTCTGTTCTTCTAATGTTTTTCAACTACTTGATGTGATCTGTGTATAATTATAATGTGAAAATGACATTTTCTGATTTTTTGGTTCTGGTGTTCAGGGTCCTATGGAATTTTTGAGTTGGGCATGTGCTTGGGGAAGCAGAGGACCACCAATTATAGGTGGCCAATGAACATCTGTACCTGGTTTTATCTAGATGACCTGGACCAAGCTACCTTGATTGGGATAGGCCAGATGATGGTTGATATTGATGCATCTTTCCCAGAAAAACTGATTGGCTGAATAAACAAGGTGTCAGTTGGGTTGCTGAAATTTTCAGGTTCAAATCCCTGCTCTGGATTCCTTGTTTTTTTTAATTCTTTTCTGCACAAAAATGGCCAAAAATCTGATGATATCACATCAGGGGTTGCTTGTGCCTATAATTGGGGGTCCTGTGAGTGGGTCATGGTCATCCCACTGCTGCAGTGCTGCTCAACTAACTGCAAGTGGGTGTAATGCCCAGTTATTATTTGAGCTATTGTATGGATGCTCATGGGCCTCCATGTGAGTTCAAGGGCATGAGGAAGATAGAGAGACATGTAAGATGATGATATTAGAACTGCATAAAAATGAAATAGTGGTGTGCTCTGAGTAGTGTAGTATCTGCATGATAGCTCTGCTGGTTGCTGGAGAGGATTGGCACACCCCCAACTCCTTAAATACTGTAGTTGCATATGTATGTCACTCTGTCTCTGAGCTTTGTCCCCTGCAAAGTGTCTGCATATAAAGTAGGTATTAGTATAGACATTGTATTGTACTATGCACTGCCAGATTGTTTGGGTACACAGCTGTAAACATGTAAGGAAGCCCATATTGTTGACCAGCACTGGTGCCAAAATAGTGACTTGGCTTGGGTTCAAACCAAGGACCTCCCTTACTCTGGGCTCTGGGTGGATGCTCTAACCACTGAGCTACCAGGTCTTAGTTAACTGAAGTGCTTTTAACATGATGTGAAGCTGCACTATGGCTAGTCCCTGTCCAGAGAGTTGGTGTTATGAACTAGTGTGTAGGGCTGCTGACTGTACCCATACATGTACAGTATATGGCTACCATAATATGGTATCCTGTACTGGACTGTCAGGGTTGTGAGGTGGGCCTAAGATGGTATGGTTGCCAGTACAGTAAGATACCTGTGCCACACTGTATAAGCAATGCCATCAAGCCATATATATGGGCTGTATGCTAGTCAGTTTACAGTTTGAACTCCAGAAGCTTAACCTTTGGTTCAACTGTAAGATGATCAATCAATATCAACACTCCACTGACCTCAAATATGCATCATGTGTCTGTCAGTATTGATAGATTTGACTCTACATCCCCTACCATGGATCCAAATCAGGAGTCAGACTTTGTGTCTCTCCTGTCTTGGATTTGGATATGCTGCCATCAAGCTACCATGGTACCATTTCAAATACTCTTGCTACTTGACAAAGGGCTACCATCAATCTACCATAGTACCATTTCAAATACTCTCACTACTCTTGATGAAGGGCTACCATTAAGATACCACAGCACCATTTCAAATATAAATTTTTGCTTGCCAACCAGCTGTAGAATTTGAAAATACTCAACTGCATAAGAGGGCTACATTTCATTTTTTGTTTGCACTTCATTCAATAATTCCTCTTCAAATTCATGCCTAACTCTTCTAATGCACTTTCTACTAGTCCTCCTGAACCAGAACATGTGTGGTACTATGATGCTGATGATGTACTTATGAGCCAACCTGGAAGCACTGAGTCAACCAGTAGATAGTTGTGTTGTGAATATATTGTTCAATTTAACTAGACCATATTGAGTCCCTGTACTACCTAGATATTACAGCCATCTTGGCTGTAGCTGTATACAGTATGCTAGGCAGCCCTACTAGTGTTGCAGGATGGTGTGAGGCCAACATTTGCCAGCAAGGTCACACAATGTATAAGAGAAGAGGAAAGGGCTAACACCAAGGATGAGATCATGCTTGAGCAAACAGATATCCCAGATGTATTCAGCTAAAGAAAGAGTATGATACAAGTACTCTATATATACTAAAGGGACCTGTGCACAGACCATGTATCTACTATAGGGCAGGTGCATCATAGAGGAATGTGCAGCATTCCTGTGAATGATCAATAAGCAACTTGCACAGCATCAGTAAGGATGTGCAGCATCTGTGGGAAGCTCTGTGAGTGACTGTGAGAATATGTGTCATAATTGTATAGTAATTGGCCTGATGATAAATGAAGAATGAGTCATGACTGATAAGATCTACTATTGACTTGATATAGATGAGATATGATATTCTTAGTAGCTCTTATCTGATAATAGTAAAAGAAATCATAATATGAAAAGAAAAGAAAAATAATGTGTTCTGACAAATACCCCCTCTCTTAGGGTGAGATGACTCAATGAGCATATGCTATTCCTGTGGAACCAAAACCTCCTTCTCAAATGGTATCATCTAAAGTTTCAACTTCATGAACATTGGCAATGGATATTTGTTCTAGGATCAATTGAGCAATACAATTGCCAGGATTGATTATGAAATCATTTTTGCCAATATTGATAATGAGTATTTTCAATACTCCCCTATAATCTGAATTGATGACACCTGCACCAATGTGAATAGAGTTTTTAACAGCCAAACCACTGTGAGGTGCAATTTGGCCATAACAATGATCTGGTATAGCTAAAGTGATTTGGGTGTCAGCCAATTTTTGACTATGTGAGGAATAATGATTTTCTCAGCACTATAGAGATCTAATCTGGCAGCATGCTCTGACCCTTTGGTGGGTAATTTGGCTGATTCTGAAAGTCATTTGACTGGTAATGAACATTTTTGAATAGTACAGATGGCAAGGGGATGTTTCATATGGAATTCTTTGACCAGCTTTGGTATGTCTTTGATAATATGGACAGCTGGTTCCCAGGAATTTTCATCTTCTGGGTAATTTTTCCATTTGACAAGATATTGGATCTTTCCTCTGTTTTTCTGACTATTCAAATTGTTTTGACTTCATATTGTTCAATACTGTCTTTGATGATGGGTGAAGGTGGTGGTTTCACAACTCTCTCAGGGATTTCATTTGGAGTGGATGGTAAAGGCTTGACAACATGAAAGACCAGATGGATTTTCATAGATTTTGGTAATGTCAGTTTGTATGCATTGTTTGACAATACTTCTATGATTGGATATGGTCCAAGTTGTTTGTAATCCAACTTTCTGGTAGGTCTTCCTGATTGAATATTTGTTGTGTCCAACCAAACTTTTCTCCAATTTTGTATGTAGGTGTGGCTCCTCTGTGAGCATTGCAATATCTCTTCATATCATCAGCCACTTTCTTTAGTGCTGATTCTGCATCATCTCTCATTTGCTTCACTCCTTCAATGAAGCTTTCTACTGATTGAAAACCTGTTCTTGGATTTTGTCCAGAGTTAATCATGAATGGGGAGTATTTGGTTGAGGCATTTACTCTGTTGTTATAACAGAATTCTGCCATTGGAAGCCAATTCATCCAATCTGATTGTCTATGGTCAACAAAAATTCTGAGATATTGCTCTATCTCTTGATTGATTTGTTTGGTTTTACCATCTGTTTGAGGATGATAGGCTGTAGATAAGGTGGTCTTGATGCTTCCAGACATTATCTCTGAACATCCTTCTGCTGTTACATTGGAATGTGTTGCATTTATGTGGATCATTTTTAAGAAACGATCTATGACCACAAGTATTGAATCATATCCTTGACTTTCAGGTAATTGCATGATAAGGTCCATAGATATGATTTGCCAAGGATTTGATGGTATTTCATTTGCATTTAATTCTCCTTGTGGTTTCTTTGTAATTGTTTTCATTCTTTGACAAATGTCACAAATTTTGGCATATTTTCCAATGTATGCAGTCATTCCTTTCCACCAAAATGATCTTGACACCAGTTCCAGTGTCCTCCACTGCCCTGGATGTCCTGCAATCAGAGTATCATGATATTGCTTGACAACTTCTGCTCTGCAGCTATCTGGGACAAGGATCTTGTCTTTGTACATGAGTAATCCTTGTTTATTCTGTCCCCAGCCAGCTATGATAGCTGTCTTAGCTTTATCAGCTGATAATTCTGACCACATCTTGACATCTCCATCTTTCTCCTGGTCATCTGCCATTCTTTGAAGGAGTGGAATATGATTTGTCAAAATTGCTTGGATATGATTTGGTTTGTGAAAAATTCTGGTTTAAGCAATATGACATTCTCATTGTCATTTTCCACCCCCTCATTATGATCTGCTTGTCTTGAGAAGAGATCTGGTTTGGCTGAACTCTTTCCCAGTCTGTGGGAAAGGTGAAAGTTGAACCTAGAAAGAAATAGAGACCATTGATCCTGGTGACAGTTCAATTTCTGGGCACTCATAAAGTAATTTAGGTTTTTGTGATCTGTGAGAATCAGACTATCTGTTCCTGTCAGGCTTCATTATTTGGAGCATTTAGCACTTTATTTCTTTTCATTTTCATTTATGTTTCTTTTGTTGTCTGATAAGATAAGATTATCTTATCTTATCTTATCTTATCTTATTACACTTACTGCCATGCCAGTCTAGGATACTCTGGCTAAGCCTAGACCATGAGGTCATAGCATGCACCTTTGGCATGTTCCTTAGCTTACTGCGGTATTGTACTGTAGAGCCTGCCCTGTAGTACTGCGTGCTGGTCCATGTGCCATTACTTAGAGTATATAGGCTTCTTTAGTATAGCTGAATATACCCCAGCTAGTTATGGCTGGATTTCCTCTCTCTTTGGTGTGAACCTTAGTCTGAGTGCGCCCAGTCTCCCTTTCAGGGATATAAAATATATGCAGACTTCAGTCTCATAGTTCCTTCCAGATAGTGTTGCCATTGCTCCAAGGTGTGTATAACAGCAAGCATTTCTTTGTTGTAGATATTGTAATTTCTCTCTGCTGGAGAAAGTCCTTTGCTGATATATGCCACTGGATGCCACTTCTTGTTGTCCCTCATCTGCAATAACACTGCTCCTGTAGCATAACCTGAACTGTCTGCTTCTACAAGATAAGGTTGGTTGGGTTCAGGAAAGACTAAAACAGGTTTTGAACATAATGCTGTTTTTGGATTTTCAAATGATTCTTGTTGTTTGGAATCCCAATGCCATTTTTTATCTTTTTGTAGTAGTGAATTGAGGGGTTTAGCTATGTCTGAGAATCCTCTCATAAAATGTTGATAAAAGTTGGTAAAACCCAAAAATGAGCAAACTTTCATAACAGAAGTTAATGTTGGCCATTCTGTGATTCCTTGTATTTTGACAGGATCCATCATGATTTTGTCAAAAGATATTTTAAGTCCAAGGTAATTGATTTCTGTTCTCTCAAATTTGCATTTTTTGTGTTTCAGGTAGAGTTTGTTATTGTGTAATATCTTCAACACTTCTTCCACTATGATTCTATGCTCTTCCAAAGTTGCCATGAAGATGAGGATGTCATCCATATAGACTACCACTTTTCCTTTCACTATCAATCCTCTGAAGAGATGATGCATCATTGGTTGAAAGGTGGCTGGACTATTGGTGAGTCTGAAGAACATAATGAGGGGTTCAAATAATCCTTGATTTGTGATGAAGGCAGCCTTCCATTTGTCTGTGAAAGCAGGCAAGGGCAGGCAGTGATGAGGAGAGTCAGCAGGGCAAGATGTATTGAGATCAGAGGGGGAACATGAACAGAGCCAGAGTGCACTAGACATTGTGCAAGACTATGTAAAAGAGAAAGATGACAAGGGAAAAAGATATAGAGATGAAGCTATAGAGTTATAGCTCCACTCCAAAGAGTAAGACAAAGACACTGCCTAAAGCAGTGGAGGAAGAGCATGGCCAGAGAGATGTAAGAGAAGAGCTGAGAGCATAGTTGGATAAGATAAGATAAGAGCAGAGCCAGATAAGATGAGATGGATAAGATGAGTTAGATATAAAGATAATGTGTGGATAAGAGTTGGAGTAGGAGAATAAGAGTAAAGGAACTGCTCAGCAGCATAAAAACTAGATGAAATCCAACATTGTCTCCTTTGATTTGAACATTGTTATATCCCCATCATATGTTGAGTTGTGTGAAGTATTTTGCTCATTTGAGTTTATCAATCAATTCCAATATGAGTGGTAAAGAGTTTTTGATTGTAATCTCATTGACTCATCAGTAATCTTGAATAGGATGTAGTTCTCCTGATTTCTTGTTGATGAAGAACAAGGGAGAAGCCATTGGTGATTTAGATGGTCTAATTCATCCAGATTTCAGATTTTCTTTGGTAAACTTCTCTAACTATTTTCTGTTCTGCAAATGAGAGGTTGTAGATTTTCCCCATATGCATTTTTGCATTTGGTTTCAATTTGATTGTGTGATCCCAAGTTCTTTTGGGTGGTAGTTCATTGAATGATTCTTTTGTGAATACCAATTTGAAACTGTGGTATGCTTTAGGTACTATTTCTTTGAAAGATTTCTTTATCTTCCATTTCTCTGCTTTGATTGCAAGATCCTGAGATATATTTGATATTGATGCTTCCAATTCAGGATCTCCAATCATGACACATAGAACTTTGTCCTCTTTTCATATTTAATCTTCATCTTCATTGTCTACTTCCTTCAATTCATGAACATCCTTCTTCTTCAACTTGTGTTCCTTTCATTCTGCTACTACTCTGATGTGGCACTGTTGTGGACATCTCATGAATTTCACATCACTGGTTTCCTAATCTATTTCTGGATTGTGGATCTTTAGCCAAGTTTCTCCTAGGATAAGGTTGACCTCTCCTAATCCTGTTACACAGATCATCATTCTTTCCATGTGATTTTGAATTTTGACTATTAGATCCACTGTTTCTTTGATAGAACCTGTTTCATTTCTAGTTCCATCAACATTGTAGACTGGGATTGTGATCAGGAGTTTCTTGGTATTTAGATGATTATTCTTGATGAATTCTTCATCTATATAGCATGTAGTTGCTCCTGAATCTATGAAGGCTTGGATAGTGATTACTTGTCCATCCTCTGGTTTCTTCACTTCTAGTTCTATTATGGGAAGTTCCATTCTTGTTCCCATGACGATGTGCTTTTCTTTTTCTAGAGAGGGCATACTCTCTGATGTCTTTTCCTTTGCAGTCTGTTCCTCTGATGCAATGTGATTAAATATTTCAACTGGATCACATATATTGGTGTGGTCAACAGTACCATCATCCAGAGAAAGTACTGAAAAATGATTGGACAAGGTAGCAACATCTACTACTTGTCCCTTCCAAAACCCACATCTCTTGTGATTTTCTTAATTGCTTCATCATTTAACATCTGTGCAAATTCCTCTGTAGTCATTCCTTGAATTTGTTCATGTATTATGCACAATATCTCCTTTCTGTTAGGACAGTCTCTTGATATGTGTCCTTTCTCTCTGCAATTGAAGCAAATGATCTCCTTTCATCTCTGCATGTGATCTACATCCATGGGTACTGTATCATTGCTGGCTCTGTGGGTCAGTGCAGAAGGATTAGTGACTGCTGCTGGAGTATTGGCATTTTGGTTATACTGATGTCCCCAATTGGAAGATCCTCTATCTGCAACCAATTGCCTAAACTCTGGCATGTGTTGATCCATACTCTTAGCTATCTGCTGCCATTGTAAATATGTGACTGGAGTCAGGGGTTTATGTTGTAAATTCTTTGCAGAATGTCCATATTGAGTCCTCTTTGGAAGCAGTTGATGAGTGCTTCATCATCATACTTCATCTTTGCTGCTATTGAGAGGAATTCTGTGGTGAATTCTTCTGCTGTCTTTCCCCCTTGTCATAGTTTATGTAATTGTTGTTGCACAGTTTGGGCTTCATCTGGATCTCCAAATTGCACTTGAAGCTTCATGTCAAATTCTATCCAGTTTGTGAATGGTTCTGGATAAAGAGGATTATGGGGGTTTGTTTCATGTAGTCATTGTTTCACAACTACTAGGTTCCTCCAAGCTTTGGCACTTCTTCCTATCATATATGATAGGGCATACATGATTCTGTCACTCTCAGACCATGTTTTGTTGGCAGCAAACACCAGGAATATATATATATATATATAATTCTTGTATAATTGAATCAAGTTTGTCTCACTTCCCTGAGTATGGAGTAGGTGATGAAACTGTTACCTGGTGTTGGGCAAATATGTGGTCCATGGGGGTGGCAGAGAGGCCAGAGATATTTGTTGATGGTAGAGTTTGGGTTTGGGGGGTGGTTAGCATCAATGTTATTTTGGCCAAGGATTTGGTTATCTTGAACAATGCATTTCCCATTTCCAATTGGTGTATTTGTGCATCTCTTTTGTCAGGCCATTATTATTTTCCTTATTTTTCCCTTCATTTTCTTCTATTTTTATGTCTCTATTGCCATAGCTCTTATAATCACTCCTGATCTATCAAAGTGATTCCCATGGTCATGCATTCCTTCTCATCATCTTTATTGGCCAATGATGTGTATGTCATCCAATCTCCAATTGATCCATTGTATATTTAGCTATGACTTGTTTTTCTCACCATTACTGCACTTGCTCACCAATCCTTCTCACACCTGCTGCAGAGTATCACCAATCACTCCCACAGTTACTGTGGAGCCTCAGTCAGCACTTACACATCCTCTCTATTATTGGGTATGATGTTATTACTTTACTTTCTCATTCTCTGGCCCTATACTGTACTGCATGGTCTGTGCACACTCTAGGGTACTATATATACATAGGACTCCTAGTGGTTCATTCTCCAGTTCTGATCATCTGGGATATCCACTAGGTACAGTACTCTTCTCTCCTCTTATTTACCATATGCTAATATATCTGGGATATCTGCTAGTTGAAGTGAGATTGTCCTATTTGTTTGTTTTAGCCTTTTCTTCAGTTGTTTGGCTTTGACATAGCATTGGCCTCACATCTTTGCGTGAGTTTCAACTGTTCTATCTCATGCCTCATTATCTCCAGTGTATCCTCCAAGTCCACTATCCTCCCCACTATCAGATCTGGATGATCCATTCTTTCTTCTGAGGAGTCTTTGATTATTGGCACTGGTTCTTGTGGTTGCCAATTGGAGGGACCACTCATTGTTCTCCTCTAAAGATGACTGCTTGGGGGAGTGAATTTTAATAGGGATTGGCATAGTCTCCATAGTTTGGAAAGATATGCCAAGAAAATTCTTCAGGGTGATTGTTGTAGTATGGGTTGTGAAGTCTGAAGAACCAGATGGCTTGTTGCTGCCTATGATTGTCGGCAATTATGTATCTGCAGATAAGTGCTGCATGCCTTCTTGGGAATGTGGGAGGGAGGATAGGAGGTGTAAGTCTGGCATATGATTTGCCTGACCTAGTCCTTTTGTCTGAGCAAAGTTTTCTTGGAATGATGAAATATAAGACTGCATGAAGTGAAAACTCTTTGTTCCTTTTCCAAGGGAACAAGCCTTTCAAATGCAGAATGGAGGGGGGGAAGTATAGTAGTTGTACCAAGTACTACAATTAGTATGAAAGAGATTGTTTTATAGTAAAGTTTCATTGTACTCCTGGTCTGAACAGTTGTCAGGAGGCTCTGTGGTGCCCCAGTAAGTGGTAGACACCCTTGCACTACACACTGAGGCAATATTATGCCTGGTGCTGTAGCTGAACTACAAAAAATTGGAACTGTAAAACAATTTCAATGCTCTCTTGAGCAAGGATAAAGAGGAATAGGGATGAAGGAAGAGTGTGTGAGGTTGCGAGGGGTAGAGCTGAATACAATTGTGAGGCCAACATTTGCCAGCAAGGTCACATAATGTATAAGAGAAGAGGAAAGGGCTAACACCAAGGATGAGATCATGCTTGAGCAAACAGATATCCCAGATGTATTCAGCTAAAGAAAGAGTATGATACAATTACTCTATATATACTAAAGGGACCTGTGCACAGACCATGTATCTACTATAGGGCAGGTGTATCATAGAGGAATGTGCAGCATTCCTGTGAATGATCAATAAGTGACTTGCACAGCATCAGTAAGGATGTGCAGCATCTATGGGAAGCTCTGTAAGTGACTGTGAGAATATGTGTCATAATTGTATAGCAATTGGCCCAATGACAAATGAAGAATGAGTCATGACTGATAAGATCTACTATTGACTTGATATAGATGAGATATGATATTCTTAGTAGCTCTTATCTGATAATAGTAAAAGAAATCATAAAATGAAAAAAAAATGAAAAATAATGTGTTCTGATAGATGGTTGGCTATGTTTGTACAGGAACAGATAAGGAACTCAGAGCATAGCACACATACTGAGAATACAACAGAGAGACTGGAGAAGTGAGAACTGGACACAAGGGAGTACAAGAGACTAAGCTATACAATACTATGGCCATTATATAGGTACAATCCCAGGTTCCAGCATGTTCTACTGGGATCAGAATAGTACAAGACTGTGGAATATAATGTTCCAGTGATACTGCACATGGATTGGTAAGGAAGATAAGCTGCAGCATAGTAAGCTGGTAGATGTAAAAGAAAATCATGATAAAATCCCCTGTCTACCATGTAGTGTCCATGATACACCTAGTCATGTGTGTATCCCTCATTGACCTCATAGTCATAATATTCTGGTGAGGAAGACCAATGTTTGACATATTCCACAGGACAAGATGACATCAACATTAGTGGATAGGGAGTGGGTTACCATCATGGTTGAGGTGTAGCACATTGCTGTGGACAGTCAACCTTCTTGTGACCAGTGTGTTAGCACATCCAGCATTGACAATAAGATGGATGGGATTGGTGAGTAGATGGGGATGCTGGGTACAGCTGGTGAAGCCATATATGGATGGATGTGTCAGTTGGCATCAGCATTGACAAGGTGATTAGTGATCTGGTGAAACTCATGACATCTCTGAGTGTGAATATGTTGGAGATGAAAATCAAGAGAGTCAAGTTGGGTGACATAATGATGCCAATATGTGTATTGCCTAATGTCATTTTGAACTCCTCTATCTCCAATGAATATCACAGCTGTTTCAGCATCAAGTCATGAATGAGGGTTATTGATGACATGACTGAATTTGAGAGTGATCTTGTGATCAGTGTGGAGGTGACAACTTTGAACAGGCTGTGCATGTGGGAGGGTGTCAGGTATATATGTAGAAGGGAGGTCTGCAAACAATTGAATTCTGAGGATGATATGTCTGAATGGATGGGGATCATGTTCATATTCAGATTGTAAAGCAGGCATAGAAGGGTGAGGAGGTAGGGCAGTAGAATCATCTGATGTGGGAAAAGGAGAAGGTGACAGAGTGTGATACTCAGGTGAAATAGTGTGATAAGATAGAGGGGGAGATGTAATGTAAATCCCTAAATTGATATTGATATCCTCTTCCTTTCCTGATAAAGGAAGTTGGACAGAGGGACCCTGTTCACTACAAAGTGGGGGTGTAGGCAGTTCAG
>QLPN01004723.1:0-28594 GCA_003314395.1 Albatrellus ellisii | reverse complement strand
AGTAAGTGTGAGAAAGAGAATCATAACTAAAGATAGAACAGGCCGATCGGAGATCGGACGACATACGTGTCATCGGCCGATAAAGACGAAGAGAAAGAGTACATGACCGTGGGAATCGCTTCGATAGATCAGGAGTGATTGTAAGATCTATGACGATAGAGACATAAGAAAATAGAGAAAAACGAAGAGAAAAATAGGAAAAATAATAGCGGCCTGACATAAATCATGACAAGGCCTTGTACTATATTTACTGTAGTAGAATATTCTAAGACCTACAGTCATACCCTATATAAGGGGGCAAGTACTACACAAGATTCTCTAGCTTAGTCTCCTGTACTTACAGTATCCTGCTCCTGCTACTCTTGAATCTCAATCTGTTGTGTTCTCACCGTGTGCTATGCTCTGAGTCTCTCATCTGCTCCTGTATGATCATAGCTGGCCACTCTGCCACACCAGTTCATAACATTAGACTAAGCTACATCTTACTCTCCACATAGCTGACACTGTGGCTCCTCCTATCCCCACCATACTCCATCCAGAATTTCAAATTTCCTCTTAATAAAATGCAGTTGTATTTTGAGGTGGACAACATTAGAAAGTTGTGGGTACCAATTACCATATCAATACTACCAGCCTTGATGAAAGCCTGCCTTCCAATGAACTATACATGCTAAGAGTGGCCTATTGGATGGTCTTAGGGAAAGTTTGTGATAACTATACCCCTGGTAACAAGGTAGTTGGTATGTGCTTGATAAGCATAGTAAATGTTCCTGATGATGATGAAGAGTGGGATCAATGAGATAGTGATGAGGATGATACCACTGATGACTAAACAAGGATCCAGGGTGATGAGTTTAGGATGTCTTAGCAACACTTTAGAGTGACTTAGAGATCTTAGACTTAGTTCTTAGAGGATGGAGCAAGATTGTAGCAAGCTTAGGTCAAGTGCAGTATAGGAGAATCTCTAGATTGTGGAGTTGACAAGACTGGGGTTTAAGACCACCAGTCTTTCAACTATTTATACAAAACTGGAGTCATAAGAATAGTAATAGTAAATAAGGTTCACAAGTCAATGATGATTGCACAGCAATCAACAGAGTCATGTGGCCTGAGATGCATCCATAGTAAGCTAAAGTAAATGTAGCCACAAGCATGAAATGAACAAGAGATGAACAGAGATGAGATGGGATGAGTCCTTGCCAATTGTATAGTGATAGTCCTTAGCAAGTAAATGTAAATAAACAAAGAAAGATAAGAGAGAAAGAAAGATACTTTATAGTACTTGGAGCTAAGCTCACACTCTAGTATGTAAATACTAAAGTACTATAAAGGAAAAGAAATAAGGTCCTTACTATAAGTAGGAGCTAAGCTCAACAACTGTAGTTAGTACTACACTTATAGTAAGTAAGACAAAGAAAAAAAGAAAAAGAAAAAAGAAATGTATTATGAGGTGCCAAAGCAAGTGCCTTGTAACAATACATATTTACACAAGACTTCCCAGGAGCACCTATCATTGAAGCCAAATTACTGATGGCACTCACTGGACCCTCAATCACTCCCATCATTCCCCTACCCCTGATCCTCATTGCACTGCTCCCAGACCAACCTCCTGTCATACCCCCAGTTACCCCTATGCCAATTATCATGTCCAATCCCATGAAACCCATCATCAAAGTCAATAACCCTTCAATGGGGACAAATCACAGTATTGTGCATTTTTTATTTCTAGTCACCTCTATATGAATGGATTACACATCACTTTGGATGATGATAAGATTGTTGAAATTACTGCATGCGTAATGTACCATTTTCTCCATTCAGCTTCTCTATACAACATAATGCCTTATCCCCTCGGACTACCTGCACTTCCAACACCCCACTCCACACTCCGGGATGATGCACGTCCCTCCCCTTTAGAGTAACTGTTGTACTTTTATTCACTCTCCGCTACAACCTTACCTACAATACAATACATAAGGTGGACCATACACATACTACCTCCTCAGACGTCTTACCTACCCATCTGAGTGAGTACTCTTCCCACCTCACCTTCTACACCTTCTCACTTCTACCCTGCAGCATACTTAAACCATGTTGCTTCACCCTACTGTGATTGCAACCACTTACCACTTCACTGCAGTCATGCCACTGCCAGTACCACTCATAGCCATGAGCTTCTCATACCTATTAACACTGCTGTATGTCATAGTTGCAACAGTCTCCCATATCCTGTGTGCACAAAGATAACCACCATCTTATCCTTTATGAATGAAGGAATGGCTCTAGCTTGGTGGGACAATTATGTCAAAAAAAAAGTCATGTCTGCTAACCTGCCAACCTATGCTGAATTCAAAATCTCCCTTGACACTGCATTTGTTCCCAGGCACTTGCCTAGGCACCTCATAATGGTTTTCTTTTTTCTTTTTCTTTTTTATCTTACCTACTATATGCATATTTTTAACTACAGCTTGAGCTTAGCTCATACTTATAGTAAGGACTCTATCCATTTCTTTTATAGTACTTTAGTATTTACATACTAGAGTGTGAGCTTAGCTCCAAGTACTATAAAGGACTTATCTTTTCTTTTATATTTATTTATTTTATTGACATTTACTTGCTAAGGACTATTACTATACAATTAGCAAGGACTCATCCCATCTCATCTTTATTTGTCTTTGCTTATCTCTTGTTCATTTCACACTTATGGCTACTTGTAGTTTACTATGGATGTGTCTTAGTCACATGATCTTGTTGATTGCTGCACAATCATTGTTGATCTGTGAACTTTACTACTTTGTACTATCTTTAGGACTCATCTTTGTATAAGTAGTTGCAAGACTGGTGGTCTTAAACCCCAGTCTTGTCAACTTTGCAATCTAGGGATTCTCCTATACTGTGCTTGATTTAGCTCACCTTCAGCTCACTAAAAACCTAAGAACTAAGTCTAAGACCTCTAACCCATCCTAAGCGTTGCTAAGACATCCTAAACTTGTCATTCTGGATCATTGTTTAGTCATTGGTTTAGAAACCTATAGCAGAATGCTCAGTTGATAATGGAAATGACTGAGGGAGGGTATTGGAAACATGGTAGGTATTTATATGTACATGGCATAGTGAGCAATACAATCACATGTGTGTTGTGTATACTGCAAATGGTACAAAAAATAGAATGGATGAAACAAGGGGAGAAACAACACCTGTCATGTATATGTGAATAGAAGACATTGTGACACTTCAACTTGAATATGCAATATGATCGCTCTGATTTCAACACTCCTCCTCAAGTTGGAGTGTCTCCTCAATGTGTATCTGGTATGTCCACCAACCCAAGATGTTGTTAATGCCTCACAAAGGCAATGTGCAGAAGTGCTTTGGTAAAAATGTCAGCTGTGTTGAGAGAGCTGGGGATATAGAAGTATTGTATGCATTGGGCATTGACCATTTCACACACTACATGGTAGTGTATATCGATGTGCTTCATGTGGTTATGGAAATATTGGTCCTGTGTGAGCTGGATCACCCCTTGATTGTCACACATGATGGGTGTCAGAGCCTGGGGAGGGAGATCTAGTAGGGTACAGACAGACCATAGCCATAAAGCTTCTTTCCCTGCATGGTGAGCAGCTATGTATTCAGCCTTGCAAGTTGAGGAGGCAGTGGTTGCTTGCCATTTAGAGCTCCAAGATATACTGCCACTGCCCAAGCAAAATGTATAGCCAGAGGTAGAGTGTTGGGGAGCTTGGTTGTCAGGTCCAGGTTCTCCTCCATAGCTAGAGTCTGTATAGCCTGAGATAGTGATCAGCGCAGTGCCTCCCAATAGCAGGCAGAGTGTTTGTGTGCCTTTCAGATAGTGGACAACATGCTGTGCACCTTGCCAGTGTTTGTGTCCTGGGTTGTTGTTGAATTGACTCAGGTGTGTTACTGTGTATGTGATGTCTGGATGTGTGCCAAGTGCAAGATACATGAGTAAACCCATGAGTTCATGATATGGGACTAGACACATGTCAAGCCAGGCAGCATCAGTTGTTGGGCAATTGAAATGGGTGAGTGCAATATGGGGGTCTAATGGGGTCAAAACTGGGTGGGCGGTACTCATGTTGAATTGGTCAATGATGTTGTTGATGAGACTGAGTTGTGAGAGGTATATGTGGTGGGCTTGCCATTGGCAGGTGATCATGATGCCAACCAGCCATTTGATGGGTCCCAGTTCAACGAGGTCAAATTTTGATTTAAGTTGGACTTTTATGCATTGCATTTCAGCTGGGGAGTCAGTGGCAGCATTCATGTTGTTGACATGTATGATGAGGATGAATTTGCTGACAGGGGTGGCCCGATAGTAGATGCTCCACTTGATGCAAAGGTGGGTGAACCCTAGGGAGGTGAGTGTCGCATGCAAGAGCTTGTTGAAGGTATGACCACCCTGTTTGAGTCCATAGATTCCTTTGAGCAACAACCAGACCATGTCATTGTGTCACTGTTCCTTGAAACCAGCTGGTTGTTCCATCCAGACCTCCTCTAGTTTGCCATGCAGGAAGGTGGTTTTGATGTTGAGTTGTTTTATTTCCCAATCCTGCATGGCTGTGATGTGGAGGGCGATGCATTGGGATTCGAGGTGTGCAACAGGGGAGTATGTGTCAGTGTAATCCAATCCAGGTATTTGGGTGAAGCCCTGTGCAACCAACCAGACTTTGAGGTGGATGGGGTTGTTGGCTTCATCCTGCTTGAGTTTGAAGATGGGGTGGCAGTGGATGACCTTGTGGTTGGCAGGGACAGACATGCAGGGCACCAGCTTGTATACATGGTGGTGTCACATGCTGGCTAGTTCATCAAGGTAGCCCTGGTGCCATTGGGCTGCATGGGGAGAGGCCTATGAGACCAGAGTCTGCATATATCCCTGAAGTCAGGAGACTGGGCACACTCAACTAAAGATCACTCAATAGAAGAGGAAATCCAGCCATAACTAGCTGGAGTATATTCAGCTATACTACAGCTATCTGTCAGACTCCTATCACTGACTTTATTCTCTACTGTTATTATTTCTTTCTTTTATTGTTTCTCTTTAGATCATCTGATTAGATAAGATCTTCATCCTATCTCTTTTATCTTATCCCATCAGATATCTTACTTACAGTCGTTACAGTCTTCTCAGGGATAGTTCCCACAGCTGCTGCACATCTGTAAGCTGTGATCCCACACTCGCTGCACTCTAGTTACTGCTAGACCTGCCCTCATGTACTGCACCTGGTCTGTGTGCACATTCTAGTACTATAGGTAGTTAGGTAGCTAGACAAATAGACTCCAGCTTGTTACAGCTGGTTCATCCCCTTCTTCTATGGCTGAGTCCTCTCATCCCTTGGCCTAGATCCAAGGCAGCTCCCAGTAAGTCTCTCCAAAGGAGAGCAGGGATAAGTTGGGAGTTGGTGGTCTTGTGCTACAGATGTCTGCCATAGGCTTGATGATCCTGACACTATCTATATACTCTAAGAGATCATGCATGGACCAGGCGCAGTACTCTAGGGCAGACACTACAGTACAATACTGCAGTAAGTAATGGAACATGCCAAAGGCACATGCTATGACCTCATAGTCTAGAACTAAGGAATGGAATGAGGATTAGATATGATCAAAGGAGATAAGATGAAATGATAAGATGATCATATCTAATCTAATCAAGATAAACAGAAAAGAAATGAAAAGGAATAAAGAGATAAATGCACCAAATAATGGTGCCTGACAAGGCCTGCACTTTGGCCCTTCAGCCCAGGTGTGTGGGTCCAGTAGTTGGAGGTTGGTGGCAAGGGCAGCAGCTTCAGCAAAGTCAAGGGGCAGACAGTTGGAGGGTGGCAGGGAAGGGGATGAGGGATGTTGGGCTTGCACTTCATGGAGGCATAATGAAGGCACAGGGATGCAGGAGCTGTGTCACAAAGCTGGTGGTGGTGGGGTAGGGGCATGTGGAGAGGCAGGTGGGGAAGGGTGCTGTGCTGGGATTGGCAGTGAAGGTGGGGGTGGGGGAGGCAGGGAAGGGCAGGGGGGGGACATTGTTGTCATTGCAGGTAAGGGGTGGTGGGGCAGGAAGAGTGGTGGAGGTGAGGGGGAGGGGAAGGGGCTGCACATTGTCATGGGTCTCAATGAATGTGACATTTCATGAGGTATTGAGACAGCCAGATGCATGGTGGTAACAGTGGTACACTTTGGAAGAGGGGGTGTACCTGATTAGGATACATTCCTGGCTCCAGTTATAGATCTTGGGATTGTGCTGATCCTGTATGAGGACAAAAGCTTGGCATCCTAATTCCCACAGATGTTGCAGATTGGGGAGCATGCCATGCCAGAGAGTATGAGGTGTGGCAAAGGCAGGATTAGCATGGGTTGGTGTACAATTTTTGAGATAGCATGCAGTCAACAAGCATTCACCCCATAAAGAGGGTGGTAAGGCAAGATCAGAGTGTATTGCCTGTGCATGGTCCATCAGGGTGTTATGGGAGTACTCAACTTCACCCATGTGGGTGGACATGTATGGGGCAGAGTATTGATGTAAGACACCTTGTGCATGCAGGTAGCCTTTGAAAGCTGCACTCGTGAACTTGCCACCATTGTCTGTCTGGTAATGACTGAGGGTAGTGTTGTGTTGCTTTTCAACAACAGCTTGCCAATCTTTGAAAGTGGGGATCATGTCAGATTTATTACACAGCAGGTATGTGAAAGACATGCAGGAGTAGTCATCTATGAGGTTTAGGGTGTAGTGATAGCCACCAACAGTCACATCAGCTTTGGGCCCCATTACATCAGCAAACACAATTTGTAGGGGTTGGGTAGTGTGTATCCCAGTGTGGGTAGCTGGAAGTGGGGTTTGTTGGAATTGCAAACTGGCGCATGCATGACTTACTACTTCCTTTTTAGGCAACTTGGCAGAAGCCGACATGTGCACAAACTTTCATCTTCTCTCTGCAGAAAAACATATGATATCTACCTACTCTTTCAATCACTCTGCTACTGTACAGTTCCTAGCCACAGGTAGTTTATCTAGCCTGTTTACAATACCCTGCTTTTTTTTCCTCAGTCCTTGTGGTGTTTTTGAGACTGAGGTGAGATCTTACTTTACACTACTTTAACTTACTTACTGACTGGTATGAGTGCTTTTGTCCTTGTTGTTAGGACACTTTTTGGTGTTTCTTGTGCAGAAGAACACCTGTTTATATAACCCTTGTTATTGCAAAAGGGTTTTATGCTGTTTACCAAGGATACAGTGTGTGCAGGGTGGTGTGGCATGTGAGAGGTCAGCAGGCATACCTAATACAAGGCAGTTGCAGACCATGCATTGCACATAGTTGTAATTGATATGACCCAGTCATTGGTGCCAGGTGTGTAAAGTCAGCAGTGTGCATGCAACCTGTAGCAGAGCAGGAGTAGCCAGTGGTGTGCCATCCAGGACATACAGAGCTCCAGAGCCAGGAGTCCAGACCCCTGTTGCAAGCAAGGTCTTTGCACTGGTCACTAGCATGACAGTACAGGTTGGTTGGGTGAATGTGATGGAGTACTGGTAATCACAGAGCCTGCCAATGGAGACAAGTCACATTGTCACTTGGGGGACATCTTGCATGAGTAAGGTTTGTGCCATTGCCAAATGCAGGAGGATCTTCCCAACACCAGTGGCATAGATGCAATCACCTGAGATACCCTTGATTGGTTGCAGGGTGATGTCTGCAAACTCATAGAAATCAGCATGCACTGGAGAGCAGTGAGAAATAGTGCCACTGTCAAGGTGGAATCTGGCAAAACTTGATGAGGGCATAGTTGCACTACAGGCATAGATGGGGTTGATAGTGGGAGTGGTGTCAGCTGTGAAAGCATAATGATCTGTTGGTAATGCATCAGCCAGCTCCACAATATGAGCAAAAGGAGGGGCAGTGGTGGATGCAGGTGCCATTGGAGAGTTTCGCTGTCTGCCTCCTCTTTGAGCTTCATCTTTAGCCATTCTGGTTTGCCAAAATGCTCCCAGCATTTGTCAGATGGGTGGTTGGTCCATTTGCAATGAGTGCAAGGTGGACGAGGTGCACAGGGCTGATGATGGCCAACTATTATCACAGCCACTGCAACAGCTTGATGGTCTCCAGACATGTAGGCTCCAGTGCATTTTGCAAGGCATATGTCATGTTTATGCAGGTGTAGATGCAGAGACAGGATTTTGAGGTTGTTCATGGCTTCAATGACTTTGCAGAGATGATCATGGTTGGGGGATAACACCTGGAGGATAGTGATTGCGATCATGTCTTCATACAAGGGGGTCCCAAGCTCATAGACACCATTGATGATGGTAATGAGTTTATCAATCAATGGTTCAATAGGTTGATCTTTAGGAAAATGCATAGCAAAGGCTTGGCATAGCCCATTCACTTGACCCAACACACCTGTATGCTGATGCAGTAGTTGAATGCTGGTCCAAAGCTTGCTGGCAGTGGTGTAGGTGGAGTGGTTTTCTATGTGCTTGTGCTGATGGGAATCAATCTGTGCCCAGATACATTCCTGTGTGACACAATTGTATTGTGCCCATTCAGCATAGTCATCAGAAGTTGTGTCTTGTGGGGCAAGGTATGGTGCATCAATGAAGTGGCAGAGATCTAGTAGCCCAAGTGTGCTCTGGCAGTCATGCAACCATTCCTCATAGTTGGTATCATTAAGTGACAAAAACATGGAGAGTTTGGAGGTAATGGAGGCCATAGTCATTAAGAAAGAGGCACCTTTCATATAATAGGTGCCAGTGGGTAGTGCAGGGGTAGGCTGGGCAGGTGTAGTATTGGTTGGTACAGTGATGCCATTTGATACAGCTCCCAGGGTCCCAGAGGTAACGCTGAAGTGAGTCATTGACATATTGTTTGAGTGGTAGTATGTGATTTCTAAGGAGTGAGTTGATGAATTTGATTATTTATTGGACTCAGGGCCCATAACCTTTAGAGACCTATAGCAGAATGCTCAGTCAATAATGGAAACAACTGAGGGGGGGTATTGGAAACATGGTAGGTATTTATATGTACATGGCATAGCAAGAAATACAATCACATGTGTGTTGTGTATACTGCAAATGGTACAAAAAACAGAATGGATGAAACAAGGGGAGAAATGACACCTGTCATGTATACACAAATAGAAGACATTGCAACACTTCAACTTGAACATGCAATACAATTGCTCTGATTTCAACAATTGGTGGTATCATCCTCATCACTATCTCATTGATCCCTCTCCTCATTGTCATCAAGAATGTTTACTATGCTATCCAAGTGCACAACAACTACCTTATTACCAGGGGTATAGTTATCATGAACTTTTCCTAAGACCATACAATAGGCCACTCTTCACAGTGTTCAAAGATGTACAATGCAAACTATGCACATCCATGGAGATACAAAATTAAAAAAAAAAACTTACTCTGCTGATGCATACACTGCACATTTCCACCTTCTTGCATCTGATGCTGAGATTACTCACTTGTTTCTCATTTCCACAACAGACTCAACAAGGAATTGTTGAAAAACATTTATATGATGTTGCCCATGCCTATGACATTTGACAAATGGACTGAAGTCATGGCACAACTTGATGGGCAACATTGCATGTTCCATTTGATATCTGCTGGTACACCCACCTTCTCACCTACAGTTCCACATATGCCATACCATCTGAATGCCATGGATGTTGACCATGTAACCACACTGCATGTTGCTAAGCTCACACCCAATGAGCATAAGCAACTCCTTGACTCTGGTGGCTGCTTTGCCTGCTGCAAACCTGGTCATGTGTTGTGTGATTGCCCTAACTGTTACAAGGCACTTGCTTTGGCACCTCGTAACGCGTTTCTTTTTCTTTTTCTTTTCTTTCTTTTTTTTACTTACTAGTAAAGTGTAGTATTATTACTACAAGTGTGAGCTTAGCTCCACTTTACTTAGTAAGGACTCTCTTTTCTTTTCTCTTTTTATAGTACTTAAGTATTTACATACTTAAGTGTGAGCATAGCTCCAAGTACTATATTAAGACTTATCCTTTTTCTTTTATCTTTATTTATTTATTATAACATTTACTTGCTAAAGGACTATTACTATACAATTGGCAAGGACTCCATTTTTCTCGCTCTTATTTATCTTTGTTTACACCATGTTCAGTTCGCGCTTGTGGCTGAGCCACTTATATCACATGGACGCATACTTACTGTGCATTACTGTGCACGATCGTTTACTTACTGCACAATACTGTGCAACTTTACTATAGTTAGATCTCCAGCTTTGTATAAATAGTTGACAGACTGGCGGTCTTAAACCCCAGTCTTGTCAACTTCGCAATCTAGGGATTCTCCTTACACTGCGCTTGATCAAAGCTCGTTACAAATCTCGCTTCACTTTCTCAGAACTAAGTCTAAGAACTCTAAGTCACTAAACGTCACTAAGACATCTTACACTCGTCACTCTGGATCCTTGTATCGTTATTGGCAGAATCATCCTCATAACTATATCATTAATCCCACTCTTCATTGTCATCAGGAACCTCTATTACGTTCATCAAGCTAGTATCCAAACTTTGGTTACCAGGAGTAACATTATAGACCTTCCCTAAGACTGTCCAATAGGCCGCTCTTAGCACTAACATGGCCTTACAAAACACATCACCCACACCATCATGCCCCACTTGGAAAGGACCACTGATATACACTGCAGTATGGTGATAGTAGAATCTACAATAACAACCACAACAATTGCTGAAGTGTATGAGTCATAAGATCCTCTAGACACTAAAGTAGAGAGAGTTAGTAGTTTAGCACAATACATGCAATATCATGATGTGACTGGGCAACAAAAGGGAGATATGACACAGACATGACATGGTAATCACAACAATAACAACACAGTAGTAGATGCAATGCAATGCAGAAGAGAATGCAATGCAAATGAAATGCAACACAGACACAATGCAAATAATAAAAATGCAACCTATGAGGTGTGCATTACTTTCTTGTTTTTAGTAGATGCAGGAGAGGATGGAAAAATAGTGCTTTTCCACAATCTGACTCAGATGGGAGAGGGGAGACAAATTGTGGGTGGGGGGAATCTATTGTTTGTGGTGGATGACAAGCCATCTAAATACAAGTCTAGCTCCAAGACTGGAGCACAACAAAATAAAACAGAAAAGTTACAATGTAGGGTCGATCATAGGGATATTTGAAATGAGGTGGAGTCTGGACATGAATGAATAAAGTATCATACTATAATGGATGAGCAAAAAAGGAAAAGTGCTGATTGCACCAAATATTGACTTTGCAACTTGTGACTCCATGGTTACTTTGGCAGGCCTGGATCATGCCTTGGCCTATATGTCCTATCTATCCTGCTCCTTGTTGGCTGAACCAAGTCCTCTATTACAGCAAATGTGCTATTGATGCAACTGGATGATTATTGTGTGTGGCATGTTAATGTTGCTGTATTTGCCTGATGTCGCTGGTGGTCATTTTTAAATACTATGCATGCATGATGCTCATCATCTTGACTGTCTGCAGTCAATGCAGTTGAATGCAAGACACAGCCAGAAGGGACAACTTGTAGGGGGGTGATGGCACAGGTGGAGTGAATGAATGAGCAGACAAGGCAGAGCATTAGGGGGTGGATAGGTGGGTATAGGATAATCATTGCTGAACATGGAGAAGCTGACACAGGAATAGGGGTAGAATGGAACTGAGCAGGGCCACAGAATGACAGAGCATGATGCAATATGACAGAAGGTGGATGGAGGAACAAGGCAGGAATGAGCTAACTGGAGGTGAAATTGGAGTGGAGCAGAAGAGATAGGAGGGAGAAATTAGGTTGCAAAGGAAAGGACAGTGGAGGAAAAGAAAAGAGATGAGAGAATTGTGTCTTGTTTTTTTTGTTTTTTGTGGGTTTGATGGAGAGTGGAGAGGAGGAGAGAGAAATATGAAAAGAAAACAGAAAGGCAATGTAGAGAGGAGTGGAGAATGGAACATGGAAAGGTGGAATCACAGAAAGGTGAAATAGAGTGACCATGCAGGAAGAGACAGCAAGGGAGAGTGAAGAGAGGAAAGAGAGGTTTTTTGATTTTTTTTTGATTTTGATTTTGTGAGCAGCAAAAGAGAAAATGGAAAAATGGAAATGCAAGAGGGAGGGCAAAGTGTGGAGGGAGGGCAAAGAGAGATGCAATTAATGGACTGCCACTGCTAAGCTTCATCAACACTGTCTTCTTCAACTGCCAACATACCCCATGCTCCATCCCTTGCTGCTACCTCCTCCAACTGTGCACTCACACTCATTTGAGCATGCATGCACACAACACTCAATGAGCATCCACAAGGTGAAGGGCTCACTGAGGAGCCATATTGGGTGTGGACAGTGGGCGTGGCACACCTCTTGGTACATGATGTGGACACATACAGGGCCATGTGATACTAACCATCTGCACACAGGAACATCACCAGCAGTGCAATGGCACAGCAGCCAATGCAGCATTCTTTGTGGAAGGTGTCTGTGATGTCTTGGCACTCATGGCCCAAGTGAGCTGGCTGAGGTGGGTGTGAATCCCTAAATCCCTCCCACTGGCACAGGTTGAGGAATACACCCAAGCTGCCAACATTGCGTTTGAGCTTGAGCTGGAATATGAGGAGTGTGAGATGTGGGAGTGCATGGAGTGGGAGGCACAAGAGCTGTGGAGAGTGAGGCATGTGAGCAGGCCAACTGCAATGAGGCCAGGCAACTCATGACCAATGAGTGTGCACAGGTCAAGCAGGCAGCATGGGAGGAGGCTGAGGCTGAGCTGCAGGTACCACTGGTGGGTATTGACATGTGTGGGCAGCAGCTTGAAGTTGTAATACCGCCCAGCTGCAGAAGCCCTTGCAATGCAGGACTCAGGCAAATGGCAGGTGCACAAACTCACTCTGGTGCATGCAGCAGCACTGATGGCAACACAAGCACAGCAATGCTCACTGTCAGCACTGGTCCCAGATGTTGGTTTTTCATTACCTTATGATGCTGATCACACTGTTTACTTATTAAAGTATACTTATCTCTATCTCATCTTATTGGTATTTCTTCTCTCTTTATGGTTTGAGCTCCTCTTAAACTCTATCTAGCTCTTACTATATCTTCTTCACTTTGTCTTTGTCTTACCTCAGCACTTCTGCATGTGCTGAGCTCCCTCTGTCTTCTGTGTACCCTCTACCCTCTGGTACACATATTCCCTATCTTACAGATGTGGCAGTAGTGCCCTCTCCTCTTGTTCTGATGGGCTTTAGCCCTTCTCTCAATCTCAATCTGTTTTTGGGCTTGATGCCTACTTCATTTATGTCATGGTGTTTGCTTCCCCTAGCTGTGCTGCCCAACTTCAACACCAGAGGATGATGAGGAGGGCAGTGGTGAAAGCAAGGGCAATGACAATGACAATGACAATGACAGTGAGAGTGAGGACACAACACTGTGCCCTGCAAAATGCATGTGGACAGAGACTTTGATGACAGACATGGCCACAATACAGTGATACAGGCAGAAGTGGACCAACATGGGGCCAACACAGTGGGTAAGTGGGCATGTTGTACCTTTGTCACATTACTAATGCAGCACAGGTGACTAAATTGTGCATTCTGTGCCTTCACATGAACAGTGCCTGCCTGTGGTATGAGCAGGCATGGCACTGCATCAAGTGCACACATCAGTGCAAACACTGTGAAGGTGCTGCAAGGCCATGCTGGGCAGCCACAACAGGTGAGTTGCTGTGCTATGTTGCAATGCAGGAAGGTCACAAATCTGCTCATAACAGACCAGTGGGCCACTTTGCCACTCTTTGTGCCAGGAAGCAGTGATGTAGCAGGACCAAGTCACACTGCTGCATGCAGACAGTCTGACTCAGAGGACCCCTTACCAGAGGTGGGTGCAAGCTTGGGCCTCAACTTCCCAATGACCCTGGCATGAATTGACTACCAAAACAGTGACATGACAGATGGCACCAACTGGGAGGTATGTCACTGGTATAAGATGTGCTACATGGAGCTGGTGTTGAAGTGGCTCTCCATTGACCAGTCAATGCACCTGCTGGAGGCTGAGATACAGATCATGCACATGCAACTCACAGTGCAGGAGTGATGGAGTCTGGAGCACAGTGAGCTTCAGAGGAAAGTTGTAGGCACAAAAGGCAAGGGAAAAGAACAGGAGAGCGATTAAAGTATAAATGTTGCCATGTGCACTCTTTTTGTATAAACTGAGGTGTACATAAAATCATAACTGGTGAAGGGAAAAGAAAAGGTGTGAGAACTCTAGAAAGTATCAAAACCCGAGAAAGGAAGAAGTAACAAGCCAAAGCATTGCATTGTCAGTTGCACTCAGCATCATTCTCTTCTACATCATCTAGAGTGGTTGACTCTAGTTGATGGAGGCAATCTATCATGACATCTATAAGTTTGTCAAGCAGAGGCAGAGAAACTGTGTGGCATGCAAAATAGGGAATGATGTGAAATGCTGCAATATGCTGGTCAAGAACTGAGCTGTCAAGTTCACAAAGGATATATGCACCACCTCTGTTGTGTGAAAGAACTACAAGTGGTCCAAGATAGCATGGACACATTTTGCAATTTAATGCCTTTTTGATGGCAGTATGTCATATGAGGATGAGAGCACCATGCTGGAGACCAAAGTCACCAATGGTTGTGTCAAATTCACATTTGAATCTGGCTGCTGCTGCAGGTTGCATGTTATATACTGTTGAGTGGAGGTTGGTTAGATGCTCTTGTAATTTCTGAAGTGCAATTGCTCTTTTTGAGAGATAAGGATAGAACGGAATCTGGTGGAGGAACAAGATATGTGACTTCAGCAATATTGAGGGGTAGGATTGGATGAGTGCCAGTAACAGCAAAATAAGGAGAACACCCCATGTGTCTATGAATTGTAACTTGGGTCAGCCCAGAATATGGAATATGTAACCTGAAACCATTTTGACTGGTCACTATCTGCAGCCTTGAACAAAGCCTGGTGCACATCAAAATGTGGATGCTTGACAATGCCCTTGGCATGTAAATTGTAACCAGAAATGTGAATATGTCAGATGTGATACTGTTGTGCCAAATAATTGAGTGCTTTGACATATGGCATGCTATTGTCTGACACAATGTCCATCAATGCTCCCCAGTGACAAAGAATATCCAGTCACCAAGGGATTTCACTGTCTCTGAATGCAACATGCAAAACTCTGGATAATGTGTGAGTGAGCAGCAACCTTGTGTAATATACTTATATCTGCCAGATGGAGGCATGTGCATAGAATCCATGTATATTTTGGTGAATAAGGGCACCAGTGTCATTACTGTTGGGGGTAGCAAGACATTCCTAATCTGCTGTAGTTGACAGATATGGCACATCTGCATGAACCAGGCAACATCTTGCAGCAGTTGAGGCCACCAGGAGCATTTGCAAATTAACATGTGTGTCACATAAATACCCTGATGACTGATATCATCATGTGCAGATCACAGAATGGGTAATCACTCCTCATAAAAGAGGACTGCTTTGTGCTGGCCATGCAGGTCTTTCCACCAGAGCCATCCTGTAACCATGTAAAATTCAGTACAATAATGCATGAATCTGGCACACTGTGCATCATTGACATCAGCTGGATGCTGCAAATCATCCAGCCATGTGCAAATAGTGTAGAGTCACTTATCCTGTTGCAGCACTGCAGTGTTGCACAGAATCAATTCTTCTGGCACATTTTCACCATTGGGCACAGACTTTGTATTGTTCTCTGCTGGAAACTCTGTGATGCTGTTAGCTAACATGACACAGGATTGGGGATTTGTGTTACAAGGCACTTGCTTTGGCACCTCATAACATGTTTCTTTTTTGTCTTTTTTCTTTTTTCATCTTACATACTATAAGCATAGTATTTACTACAGCTGTGAGCTTAGCTCCAACTTATAGTAAGGACTATCATAATACAATTAGCAAGGACTCATCTCATTTCATCTTTATTTACTCTTGTTTATCTCTGGTTCATTTTGTGTTTGTGGCTGAGCCACCTACTATACCTACAGATGCATCTTAAGTCATGTGACTCTGTTGATTGCTGTGCAATCATCATTGATCCATGAACTTTATCTACTTGTACTATCTTTAGGATACTCAGATTTGTATAAGTAGTTGAAAGCCTGGTGGTCTTAAACCCCAGTCTTGTCAACTTTGCAATCTAGGGATTCTCCTATACTGCACTTGATTTAAGCTCATTACAAACTCACTTCACTTCTCTAAGAACTAAGTCTAAAGATCTCCAAGTCACCCTAAGCATCACTAAAGACATCCTAAACTCATCACCCTGGATCCTCATTTAGTCATTGGTGGTATCATCCTCATCACTATCTCATTGATCCCACTCTTCATCATCATCAGGAATGGTTACTACACTTATCAAGCACATCTCAATTACCTTGTTACCAGGGGTATTGTTATCTCAGACCTTCCCTAAGACCATCCAATAGGCCACTCTTAGCAATTTGTGTATGTGCACAGTTAAGATAATGCATGAAACCACAAAAATGGTCAATCCAGTCATCAAACTCCTCTTCATTGTCATCCTCAGGCTTATCACCAGGCTGTGAAGGCCTCTGTGACAGTCTGTCTGGACCATGGACCACACCAGGTACATGCACAAGCATGAAGTGAAATGCAAGGATACTGATGATCCACCTATTGATACTCACAGAAGGTGCAAGGTCTGGGTTGGCTAGCATGCCTTTGATATACCAGGCATCAACTTTGATGAAGAGATTTTGAATGCCAATGAGGTATAGTTTCAATGCATGCAGGGCATGGAATAAACCATAGATCTTGCTTGTGAAAGCACAACTCTCAATCATTAAGTATTATTGAGCTGAAACATGCAAAATAATGATGTCTGTTGTTTTCTGAATCCTCTTGACTGAAGATAAATCCAACCATAATTATGATGTGTTGACTGAGAGGATAACAGGCACATGTGAATGATAGTCAATGGGTCTGAGTGTGGGCAACAAGAGAACAGCTTGTTTGTGATCTTCTTGTGCTGCTAGCTGCTCTGGACCAAAGATGAAGGGTTGGAGTTTACAAGTGAGCATAGTAAGAGCATGGGCATGATGTGTGAAATTGTGAATAAAGTGTTAAACTTCAAGATAATGTGACTTGTGATTAGAACCAATGAGCACTACAAACACCACACTGAGTGGGGACTAGAGTCCAAGATGAGCAACTGAGTAATTAAGTAAAGAATGAGTACAGTACCTAGAGTCTGAGATGAGCAACTGAAGAAAGCAGTTGTGCCACCTGGGAACTCTTTTATACTATGTGTAAATGTGGAGTATGAACATTAACTGTGTGTACCATATATGTGCAGAGTTAGAACTTAAACAGATCAGTAGAAGTGGAGATATAATCAAGTGTAAGTAAAAGTCTGGAAATCTCGAGATAAGAAAAAGATGAGAGAGTTGGTGAAGAACCTTATATAACAACATAAAGATGTGAAGAGCACCAACAGTTTAAAGGAATGCATGAACATTGGAGAGGTTGTGACAAGGACCCCAATTGGATATTTTCATGACATGAGACTCTTCAGGAATATGGCCTTCTGGAGTACAATGGTGTCCTATGATATTGAAGTCATGAGCACAGAGCACCATCATGTGCCCTGAATACATGCCTTTGATGTACTCCATTCACTGGATAATGTGATTGAGATTTTGAAAGTGCTCCCAAATGAAGCATCAGATGCTGGGATTCTGAGGGATTATTTCATATTTACTGTTGGCATCATGGTAATCAGTGTTGGGACCTTTAACTGATACATTGTCAATAGATGGTACTGTGACATGTGGGATTTCAGACTATAGAATGTGAGTAATGTTGACACAGGGTTTTGCTCTTCACTCCAGCACCTGCACCCCACACTTATTTACATAAGCACAGTCTGTGTGCCACTCTGCTATGTACTTAAAGGCACTTGTAGGGACATTGATAGTCAGTCAAGTCCTCACTCTCTCCCTCCCATTGCTTGCTACTTACATTCACTCTTACTATATTCTGTGCAATGCATGGGTTGTAACCTCTTATTCTGGGCTTTTGCCCCATGTGCTCACACCCACTCCCTCTCACCTCCTTGAATGGAGTGCCTCGGCCTCAGGAGACCACTGTGCTGAACATCATGCTTCAACAAGTAACATCTTCATGGAAAATAGGAACAGAATTCATCCACCCCATTGGAAGGGTGATGAGATGCAATGTGCCAAATGGTGACTGGAATGTGGTTAGATCTCATGATGATTCTGTGAGTGATCACTTGTCATAGCCAACATATTGTTGCGCCACAAATGTGACCCATGAATTGCTCTGTGAGAAGGTCTGTGAATGGGGGTATGTCAGAGTGTTGGATCATCACTGTGTTGAGCACTTCAAGGCTGTGCACAATCCATAGACTGACACTGTCCTTTTTGACAATGCAAAACCAGTGAGATTGATACAATGAGTTGGATGGCTCATAGACTCTAGCCATGATCTTTTTGGTCATAAGGTGACAGACTTTGTCATAGATACCTGGCAGAATGGGAATGTTGCACTGAACCCATGGCTTGTGTTCTATGACATGAATTTTGACTGGTGAGAAGAATTCTTCTCAAAGGCATCCTTGCTCAGAGTCATCCCAAGTGCTGTAGGTGTACGCACAGGCTATGGAACACAACAGCAAGGATAATGTATAAGAGGGAGTGAGCATAGGCTATGCCTAGCAGGTAGTAAGTAGTGGGCAGCCTCATGACTGTAGTGGTAGTGAGTGAGAGTGAACACAATAGGCAACACAATGTAAGAGTGTGCTGCAGGGTAGACATGAGAGAGGTGATAAGATGATGTAGGGAAGGTACTCACACAGACAATGTGTAAGACATCTGAGGAGTGTGTGTAGTAGAGTCCCATCTTACATAGTACTTGTAGGTAAAGTTGTAGTGGAGAGTGTAAAGTGGAATACAACAGTTACTATGTATGGAGGGACATGTGTTGTCTTGGGGTGGGTAGTGGAGTGTGATTGTGCTCAGAGATGTGAATAGTCCAAGGGAGAGAGGAAAGAAGTGTGCAGTAAGAAGTATGTAAGAAGTATGTATGTGATGAGGAAGCCAAATGAAGAGTGTGTATGCACAGAGCATTTTGTGTCAACAGTAGGCACATAAAGTGATGCATGAGATCATGCCCTGTGGGCCAAAGGAAGTTGCTTCCATGAGCTCTGTCTATAATATCTCTGTGTTCATTAGTATAGTATCCAACTGGAGTAAACAGTGGAGATTCAGTAAAAGCATGGGAATAGATGCAAGAGGATCACCATGTATATCATGAATTATGCAAAAGCATGACAGGAGATCAGCCATAACTGGGTGCACTTTCTTCACTACTGGCTTGTACTTTCTCTTCCCATACATGGCAACAGTGGAGTCTGAAGAATCAAGAAAAACAGAGGTTGGAAGCATAGACAGAGTGGGATTTGTGGTGTAAATGTGAAAAATAGGAACAGGATTGCTAGAAATAAACACATCAGGAACATAAAGCAAGCCTGCATGCTCACAACTGAGTGCTTCTTCATTTTTGCAATCTCCCCAACACTCAGTCAGATCCTTGAATCGCAAAAACCTGATACTTCTTTTTGGCAGAACTAGAGTCAACAAGACCCACATGGCAACATAGGCACAGTCACCATCAACACTGTGTTAGGATCATGGATCATGATCATCTGATCCTCATTGCCAAAGTTGCAAATGACACTTCACATTAATACATTGAACAGTTGCCCATGTCATATGTGGGACTTTGGATGATGTGAACCTGTAAATACAGGGTGATATCTTTAAATAAAAATGGAATGTTATGGGTGAGGCCAGGTGACCTGTCAACTTCACTGTTCACCAACTGCATATTTAAGACCACATTCAGGTCATAAATTAGGCTGAGCAAATGGCAAACCTCTTCTGACATCATGATCACTTGGCACCCTGGGTCAATGATGCTCTTAATGTGTGGGTTGTTGTTGACAAGCAGCAAAATAGAGTGAATGGACACTGACTCCTTTGCAACTACAAGTGAGTCTGGTAGCTGGCCAGGTGGAAACTCACAAAGGTATGCTTCATACAGATCAGGGATGATGATAGGCCTGCCACATTGACTAGATGTGACTGCTTCTTTGAATTTGTGCAGCATATCATGTGCTAGGTGACAAACCTTTTCATTGGAGATGGTCTGAGCATAGTTATCAATGATGTCATTTCCATTGTCTTCCTCCTCCACATAGTTGGCAGCTGCCATGGGGACAGGGTTGACAGGGACTTTCTTCACCATCATTGCCTCCTGAGCTTGGTAGTGGACTTCTGGGGTGATGGAGTAAAGCTGACAATGGGTGATAGTTATTGGCATTTCCTGCATTGGAACACTTCTGCTGCATGAGCTTTGTCATGAATCAGCAGATCCATGTAGTACATGTTGTTGGGCTTTCTCTGTGCAGGTGCAATACAGAATGGTGTGGGATTAGCAGACACAGGCATGGGAATTGTTGCATCTTGAACCTGGGCAAAAGGGTGAATGGGTGGACTGTTATCATTATGAGCTGCTGACTGAGTAGTCTCAGCCTGTAGAGGCATTGACTCTCAAGTCACATGAGTTAGACTATTGAGGTGCTGGTACCTCAGATGTGTCATGAGAATTGTCACCAGCCACAAGATATTCTTCTGCACACTGCCTTCTCATCCTGATGGTAGGCTGGAAAGGTGCCTGTGTGCAATGCAAGTTATACAACTCACACTCAAGATTTGCAATGTGCTCATCCTTCAACAGCTGATAGGAATTGGTGCCTTTGTTATCAAAGGTGTGGTCATTTGTCACTTGCACATTGAGCATCATCTGGCTGGTACTGATGTTTCCCAGATTCTGGTGATGCCTCTAGGCACAAAGATTCCTGTAGGTAGGACAACTTTTCCATCAGTGTTCCAGCTAATTCTACCCTGCACAATGTAGTTGTTGATGACCAAACATTCATGAATATAGTGGTTTGTCTCACCACAGAAATTGCACATGTTACCATTTTCATGTGGTGGTGCTGTAGTTTGCAGTTGTGGACATGTTGTGTATTGGGACTCAAGTGCTCTAGTGATTGCCTGAGCCCAAATGTCCATGTCTGGTACTTTGGGTGATTCTGTTTTAATGTTAGCAGCAGATGGTGAGGAAATGGAAGTAGTTGTGGATGGTGTCACACCTGTCACATAAATCATGGACATCATGTTGTGAAGCACATAGCATGCTGCCACCTCTATATCCTTGAGCAGATATGCATTTTTGTGATCATGCTGTGGCAGAACAATCTGTCTGCACTCTTGTATGAGAAAGGATAGATCTGTGTGGGTCCACTTCTGAGTGACCTCAGACCCAGGGTATTGTTCAAGAATCTCTGCTTTGAAGTCTTCATATGTTTTTGCAGTATCTTTGTACATAGGCAGCATCACCCGGAGGTCCTGGACATCCACATTGACATAGTGTTGAGTGTGAATTTTACACACTTGGTTGTCTTGAATTTGAGCAAGATTGAAGTGGAATTCAAGATTTTTGAAATATTGTTGGAGGTTGTGGGGGTGCTTCAGTCACCTTGTGCAGGCATCACATGCTGAGTCACCATTGGTGTGATATGTGGTGGGGTATGTGGAAGGGATATGTGATTGGTTTGGTGGGATGGGGTTGGGGTGATAGTTGAGATTGGGGATGAGGGTGATGATAGAGCACTGGACACTGAGAAGAATGATGAGTCTACAGGAGATGAAGTGCATGGGGTAATGGTTAGCTCTTCTTCTGTGAGCAGAGAATGTATGGAAGGTGGTGAGTTGTCCAATGGGCTGATGAGTTGCTCAAGTTCATCTCAGAGCACTTCAATTGTCAGTGAGCTTGTATGTTATCATGAATGAAGGTTGTAGTGGTGTCTAGACATAATCTTCACTTGCAGCCCCTCACAGTGGGCTCCAATATGATATGTGCTGCAGTATGGTAATAGCAGAATCTACAATCACAACCACAACAATTGCTGAAGGGTGAGTCATAAGATCCTCTAGACACCAAAGTAGGGGGAGTTAGTAGTCAAGTGCAATAAATGCAATATTGCAATGTGACTGGGTGACAAAAGGGAGATATAACATGGACATGACATGGTAATTGCAACAATGACAATGCAGTAGTAGATGTAATGCAAAGCAGAAATATCACAACACAGTAATATTGCAACACAATGCAGAAGAGAACACAATGTGAACAAAAACACAATACAGACACAATGCAAATAATAAAAATGTGACCTACAATATGCACATTACTTTCTTATTTTTAGTAGACATGGGAGAGGATGGATGGATAGCACTTTCACACAATCTGACTTGGATGGGAGAGGGGAGACAAATTGCAGGTGGGGGGTGTTATGAGGCACTTGCTTTGGCACCTTGTAACAGTTTTCTTTTTCTTTTTTTCCTTTTCTTTCTTTTATCTTACTTACTAAGTAAAGTGTAGTATTATTACTACAAGTGTGAGCTTAGCTCCACTTTACTTAGTAAGGACTCTCTTTTCCTTTCTCTTTTATAGTACTTAAGTATTTACATACTTAAGTGTGAGCTTAGCTCCAAGTACTATATTAAGACTTATCTTTTTCTCTTTATCTTCTTTATTTATTATAATATTTACTTGCTAAGGACTATTACTATACAATTAGCAAGGACTCATCATACCTCATCTTTATTTATCTTTGCTTACATCCAGTTCATTTTGTGCTTGTGGCTGAGCCACATTACTTACACAACGGATGTGACTTACTGCGCATTACTGCGCATTATCATTTACTTACTGCACATTACTGCACAACCTTACTATACTTAGGATTCTGGTTTTGTATAAGTAGTTGAAAGACTGGTGGTCTTAAACCCCAGTCTTGTCAACCTTGCAATATAGGGATTCTCCTATACTGCACTTGACTTAAGCTCGCTACAAACTCGCTTTACCTTCTAAAGAACTAAGTCTAAGATCTCTAAGTCACTCTAAGTGTTGCTAAAGACATCCTACACTCATCACTCTGGATCCCTGAATAGTCATTGGTGGAATCATCCTCATCACTATCTCGTTGATCCCAATCTTCATCATCATTAGGAATCTCTATTACATTTATCAAGTGTGTATTTACTCCCTCATTACCAGGAGTATCATTACAGACCTTCCCTAAGACCGTCCAATAGGCTGCTCTTAGCAGGGGGAATCTATTGTTTCTGGCAGATGACAAGCCATCTAAATACAAGTCTAGCTCCAAGACTGGAGCACAACCAAACAAAACAGAATATTTACAATGTAGGGTTTGTCATAGGGATATTAGTCTGGACATGAACAAATAAAGTATCATACTATAATGGATGAGTGAAAAAGGAAAAGCACTGATCACACCAAATGCTGACTTTGTGACTTGTGACTCAAGGGTTATTTTGGTAGGCCTCAACCAAACCTCAGCCTATATGTCCTATCAGTCCTGCTCCTCATCAACCAAACCCAGTCCTCTATTCCAGCATTAAAGCAAATGCATGATTGATGTGACTGGATGATTATTGCATATGACATGTTAATGTCACTGTGTTCACCTGATGTTGCTGATGGTCATTTTCTGATGCTATGTGTGCATGATGCTCATCAATGTATGCTGACACAGTGCTCAGCTGCATCTTCTCAGATCTGTGCAGGCCATGCAAACATGCTCCCACAAAGGGTATGACCACTTCATGACATTTATTGATGACAAGTCACACAAGGTCTTTGTCCATGGCCTCAAACACAAAAGTGATCTGCACAAATGTCTCACAGACTTCATCACACATGCTGAAGTTGAGACTGGCACAAAACTGAAGGCACTCCATTCAGATGGCAGAGGTGAGTATATGGGTGAGTGCACACAGAAATTCCCATGGGTGCATGGCATTAAACATGAAATGGTGACCACTGACATGCTGCAACATAATGGCATTGCCAAACACATGAATCACACACTCATGGAGACCACACACACACTCCTCACTGACACCAACCTCCCACATTCTTACTGGTACAACACTATCAAGTATGCCACTTACCTGCACAACATAGTGCCAACACACACACTCAAAGACAATCTCACACCAGAAGAATCATGGAGTGGTAACAAGCCAAATGTTGCCCTCATTTGCATCTTCAGTTGCAAAGCCTTTGTCCACATTCCAGACAAGTACCAACACAAGCTTGATGCCAAGTCACTCCTTTGTACCTTCATAGGCTATGCACACAATCAGTGCACCTACCACCTGGTCCACTACCCAAGTGGGTGCATCATCAAGTTGTGTGATGTGATATTCAATGAAGGGGGCCCCTCAAAATACTATGAGTGGATCCTGACATGGACAACTCAGAGTCCCATGAATGCAATACTCATGCCAGCAACCTGCAAGTCTCTCCTGTCAAAGCTCCTCCCACAACTGCAACCACTTCCACACCCAACACATTGTGACCTACAGCAACCACAGCTCCCATGCTTATGCCTGTAGCAACAAGTCGACCCTCATGCAGCAAATGTGCACCTATCTACAATGATGATGAATGCTACAATGTCTTGTCATATGCTCAAAAGCCAAAGGGCACAAATGCGACTGCTGACATGCAGCCACCTGCAGAAGACATCCCTCCACTTGACAGCAGTGAGCACATGCTATTGAAACATGGGCAAAGTGGCAAACAGCAGATGAAACATCATAGTGTAGAGATAGGTGTTACAAGGCACTTGCTTTGGCACCTTGTAATGTGTTTCTTTTTTTCTTTTTCTTTTTTTTTTCTTTTCTTATATCTTACTTACTATAAGCATAGTATTCACTATGGCTTGAGCTTAGCTCATACTTATAAGTAAGGACTCTATCTCTTTCTTTATAGTACTACAGTATTTACATACTGAGTTGTGAGTTTTACTCCAAGTACTATAAAGACTTATCTTTCCTTTTTCTTTTCTTTAATTATTATAACATCTAGTTGCTAAGGACTATTATTATACAATTAGCAAGGACTTCCTCATTTTTCATCTTTATTTACCTTTGTTTATTTCTTGTTCATTTTCACACCTGTGGCTACTTTTACTTTGCCTACTATGGATGTGTCTCAGGTCACAGGACTCTGTTGATTGCTGCACAATCATCATTGATCAGTGAACCTTATTTACTTGTATGATCTTTAGGATATTCTGTTTTGTATAAGTAGGGACAAGCCTGGTGGTCTTAAACCCCAGTCTTGTCAACTTTGCAATCTAGGGATTCTCCTATACTGTGCTTGACCTAAGCTCACTACAATCTCATTTCACTCCCTAAGAACTAAGTCTAAGATATCTAAGTCACTCTAAGCATTGCTAAGACATTCTAGACTTGTCGCCCTGGATCCTCACTTAGTCATCAGTGGTATCATCCTAATCACTATCTCATTAATCCCACTCTTCATCATCATCATCATCAAGAACATTTACTACACTTATCAAGCACATACCAACTACCTTGTTACCAGGGGTATAGTTATTGCAAACTTTCCCTAAGACTGTCCAATAGGCTGCTCTTAGCAATAGGCTTGTAAGCCCAGGTGAAGATAAATGAGCCAAGAGGACAACAGTCCAGAGGCCTAGAAAGCTAGAGAGATAGCCAGAGAGATAGCCAGAGAGATGGCTAGAGAGATGGCTGTAAGAGAAGAGAAGAGGTGTACCAGATGGTAGAGGGTACACAGAGAAAGAGAGTGCTGCATAGAGCAGGTATGTCAGTAGAGGGTTGAGAGAGAAGAGATACTCACCTCAACAACATACAGAAGTGCTGAGGTGAGAAGATGATGAGGTAAAGAAGATATAGTAAGGGCAAAATAGAGTTAGAGAGGAGCCCAAACTGTAAAGAGAAAAGAAATACCAATAAGGTGAGATAAAGAAAGAGATAAGTATAATAGTGTCAGACTCCTACCGCTGACTTTATTCCCTACCATTATATTATCTTTTCTTTACTTTCTTTTATGTTTATCTTTAGATCATCTGATAAGATAAGATCTTCATATTATCTTTTATCTTATCTCATTGGATATCTTACTTACTGTCGTTATGGTCATCTCGGGGATCGTTCCCACAGATGCTGCGCATCTGTCAGCCATACTCCCACACTTGCTGCGCCTCTAGTTACTGTTGACCTGCCCTTAGTTACTGCGCCTGGTCCGTGCGCATGATCCAGTACTATAAGTAGATAGGTAGCTAGACAAATAGACCCCAGCTTGTTACAGCTGGTTCATCCCCTTCTTCTATGGCTTGAGTCCTCTCATCCCTTGGGCCTAGATCCAAGGCAGCTCCCAGTAAGCCTCTCCAAAGGAGAGCAGGGATATGTCGGGTTTCCGTGGTCTCGCGCTATGGGCTGCCGCCGTAGGCTTGACGATCCTGACAAATAGTGCATAAGGGTAAGTCCAGCAGCATTAGCCATAAATCAACACATGCAAGCCACAACAATCACATCTGAGAGTGATCTGCTCACCTATGAGGAAGCAATGTCACACCCCAATACAGCAGAATGGCTCACAGCATGCAAAGAGGAACTGCAGACCTTCCAATGCATGGAGGTCTATGCAGAAGTCAACTGACCACACAATTGCAAAATTGTTGACAGCAAGTGGGTATTTCACATCAAAGGGGGCCAACTGGTGAAATCCAGAAGTACAAGCACACCTAGTCACAAAAGGCTTCACACAAGTTGAATTGAAGGCATCAATTTCAATGAAACATTCACACCCATCATGAAATTCTCATTGCTATGCACAATCCTTGCCATTGCTGCCAAACATGACTTCAAAGTTCACCAAATGGACATAAAGGCAGCCTACCTCAACAGTGTGCTCAACAAAGAAATCTATCTCAAGCCACCCATTGGATTCAAACCTTCAGTGGGTAAGGTCTGGTGCCTTGGAAAATCCATTTCTGGCATGCACCAAGGTGGACAAGTCTGGTACAAGCACATCAAGAAGGAATTCAAAGCACTAGGTGATACACACTCCAATGCCAACCACTCCATATTTCTAAAATGTGATGCATCCAGCAAGCTCATATGCATTGTCACAATTTACATTGACAATATTGTACTTGCATCACACAGTATCAACAAAATAGAAAACATGATGGCAGCACTCAAACATTCCTTCAACATGACTGACCCAGGTGAAATCTGCTGGATTCTTGGCATGCAGGTCACATGGGATTATGAATGCAAGACCATTGTCCTCTCTCAGGAGAAATATATCAACAATGTTCTTCACAGATATGGTCACCCCATCACTCCAAAATGAGCAACTCACAAAGCTTGACAATCCAGAAGTGACAGCAGACATTCACAGGTACCAGAGTGTAGTGTGTGCACTCATGTACACAATGCTAGGGACACAACCTGACTTAGCATACACCATCAGCATCCTCAGCCAACATATTGCAACACCAGGTGATGCTGATGAGCATCACATTGTTATGAGGCACTTGCTTTGGCACCTCGTAACGTGTTTCTTTTTTTTCTTTTTCTTTCTTTCTTTTATCTTACTTACAAGTAAAGTGTAGTATTATTACTACAAGTGTGAGCTTAGCTCCACTTTACTTAGTAAGGACTTATCATTTTCTCTTATCTTTTATAGTACTTAAGTATCTACATACTTAAGTGTGAGCTTAGATCCAGGTACTATATTAGACTTATCTTTTTTCTCTTTATCTTCTTTATTTATTATAACATTTACTTGCTAAGGACTATTACTATACAATTAGCAAGGACTTTCCTTTTTCTCGCTTTTATTTACCTTTGTTTATCTCAAGTTCACTTCGCACTTGTGGCTGAGCCACTTATATCACATGGACGCGTACTTACTGCGCTCTACTGCGCATATCTGTTTACTTACTGCGCTTTACTGCGTAACTGTACTATAGTTAGATCGCTAGTCTTGTATAAATAGTTGACAAACTGGCAGTCTTAAACCCCAGTCTTGTCAACTTCGCAATCTAGGGATTCTTCTCTTACTGCGCTTGATTAAAGCTCGCTATAAACTCACCCCCCTCTAAAGAACTAAGTCTAAGAACTCTGAAAAGCTACTAAGACGTCTTACACTAAGTCAAACTGGACCCCTGCATCATCATTGGTGGAATTATCCTCATAACTATCTCGTTAATCCCACTCTTCATCGTCATCCGGAACCTCTATTACGTTCATCAAGTCAATATCCAAACCTTGGTTACCAGGAGTAACATTCTAGACCTTCCCTAAGACCGTCCAATAGGCCACTCTTAGCACACATGTGTTGATTTTTACCTATCTTATGATGCTGGACATACTTACATATCCTTATTTCTTTTTCTCTTTATAGTTTGAGCTCCTCTTAAACTCTATCTTGCTCTTACTATATCTTCCTTACCTTGTCTTTGTCTCACCTCAGCACTTCTGCATGTGCTGAGCTCCCTCTGTCTTCTGTGTACCCTCTACCCTCTGGTA